>JAEANM010004247.1:0-21085 GCA_017656035.1 Myanophis thanlyinensis
ATTGTCAGTCTCAACATTATCATTTGATATCAAAATTAACATCGAGAAATCACATTGTTCATGTATTTAAGGTATGTCATGTTGATATATGTTAAAAAAAAAAAAGAAAATGAGTCAGAAAAAAATTCAGCGGTGGTAAGTGTGAAAAAAAGCCATGTTACTTTCCTCAGTAGGGTTGTAACTTCAAACGATCACTAAATGAAACTATTGTAAGTAGAAGTTACCAGTATACCTCGTTCAATTTACACAGCATTAAAACTCAAGAGTTTCTGAAATACGATTTTGAGCATTAAATCTGAAAATTAAATTTGAAAGGAAACGGCAAGCCATTTTGTCAGTTACAAAGAATGTTATCGCAATGTACTGGTCCTTAAAAACGAAAAATAAATTGTGTTCACATCTACCCTTAGTGATGAAATCGTCACTGAGGTGACTTACCGTAGTAAGTAACTTGCTTGCAGCCCTACCAATTTCAGTGTTGCTATTGCTGAAAATAGAGGAAGGAAATCTACGTTCATTGCCGTGAAATTTACATGTGTTATATTTTCAATTACATTAAATAATTGAAATATGGCCACATTGTAATGCCTAAAAAAAAAATAAGACTGGGGCTGAAGCGTTGGCTTTGTGGTGTAAGAAACCATGATAAACAGAATCATACTGTAGATACTTCCTTCTGTGAATATACTGCAAGCTTTTATTAAGGAATATTTTCAGCAAGGGTCACAGAGATTGCCAAAAAGAAGTTTGACGTGGCTCCGAAAATGACTCTTGAGGTGATGGCGCATGTTAAGTACCTAGCTATTTACAGATTAGGCTACTGCTGCAATAAATTCAACTTTTAAAACATGTTTAATCAGTTACGGAATTAAAAACAATAACAGCAAGTGATTATTAAAACAAACACTTAGAAAAACATAGGCGGAAGGCAGGTTAGCTCATTCTTCTAACAGAACGCTGCGTATCTCAATTACTCATATTAGAACAACAATATACAAGGGAGAGGAATCTGCTATCAGAATAAAAGAGATTTTGGAAATCTTCTAGTCCAGAGGTCTCCAATCTTGGCAACTTTAAGACTTGTGGACCTCAACTCCATCAGAATAAAAGAGATTTTGGAAATCTTCTAGTCCAGAGGTCTCCAACTGTGGCAACTTTAAGACATGTGGACCTCAACTCCATCAGAATAAAAGAGATTTTGGAAATCTTCTACTCCAGAGGTCTCCAACTGTGGCAACTTTAAGACATGTGGACTTCAACTCCATCAGAATAAAAGAGATTTTGGAAATCTTCTAGTCCACCTTGGCAAGACTTGTGGACTTCAACTCCCAGAATTCTGTTCTAGTCCAACCCCCTGGTCAAGCAGGAGATCCATTACAATTCTGGACAAGTGGCTGTCCAGTCTCTTCTTAAAAGCCTCCAGTGATGAAAGCACCCACAACTTCTGAAGAAAAGCTGTTCCGCTGGTTTAATGTTCTCATTGTCAAGAAATTCCTCCTTAGTTCTAGGCTGCTTCTCTCCTTGATTAGTTTCCATCCATTGCTTCTTGTCTTGACTCCTGGAGCTTTGGAAAATAGGTTGACCCCCCCTCTTTTTGGTGATAGCCCCTCAAATACTGGAACACCGCTCTCTGCACTCTTTCTAGAGTCTCAGTGTCTTTTTTATATTGTGGTGACCAAAATTGGACGCAGTGTTCCAAGCATGGTCTTATCAACATATCTTAAAGCAGTATTAACACTTCATGTGATTTTGATTCTATTTTGATTTTGATTCTACCACACATACCCCTCACACACAGTCTTCACTCTCCTGCCAACTGGAAAGAGATATAGAAGCATTCGGTCCCGCACAAACAGTGTAAGTTTCTTTCCACAAGCCATCAGACTCCTCAATACAAAGAATAAATACATAAATACTTGTGTACTTATAGTTTTTTAAAGTTTTTAGAGATGTGTAGTTTTGTGTCCTGCTTTTTTTTTTTAAATTTATGTTGTCTGATGTAGCACCTTGGTCCTGGGGAAATGTTTTGTTTCACTGTGTACTGTACTGTATATTGTTGGAATGACAATAATGCCTACTTGACTTGACTTGACTTAAGAGAACTCTGGGAGCTGAAGTCCACACAGCTTAAGAATGGCCAAGTTTGAGAAGCAGTTTAAACACGTTATACTAGGGTTGTCCATCGCTTGCTTGCTTACTTGCAGTCAATCCTGGAATCAATCACAACGGTGAAGATTGAAGTTGACTTCCAAATGAACTTTTAATCTTCAATAGGACACTGAGACCATCGTTGGTTGAGTTTTGTGTGACAATACCTCCTGGAGAATTCCTCATGTTCCAAGTCCGGTGGGAAATTTGGGAGTGCCAGACCAACTTTGGCACAGCAGTCCGTCCAGTGGTAGGATTCAAATAATTTAACAACAGGTTCTGTGGGCATGGCTAGGTGGTCATGTGACTGGGTGGTCATGGCTAGGTGGTCATGTGACTGGGTGGTCATGGCTAAGTGGTCATGTGACTGGGTGGGCGTGGCTAACTTGACATCATTTCTTGGCCCTAATTACTGTTTTAAGTATAAAAAAGATATACCAAAAGGTAGTTTATTTTATGCATTTAATATTTAAATAAGAATAAGAGGTACACAAAACTAGATTTCGTTGCAACAGTTTTACAATATGAATAAAAACTATACAAAACTACACAAGTTTTGGGGGCGTGGCCAGCCAGCAATTTAACAAAGGGATTTATAGAGATGCCCCAAACACCCTGAATCCCACCCAGTCCATCCCATCCGAGGCCACATAGCTAACCGCTTGGAGTCCCTGGGGCTATCCTGCGCAAAGCCACCTCCATAGTGGCTGAGACCAGTGGACCGTCCGCATTAGAAGCTCATACCCCACTGGGATAATCCGGTAAAATCGGGCGCCACGGCCACGAACCGGATAAACACGAGAGGGCAGCGAAGAGCCACCTGGCTGCTTCTCTGAACTGGCATGGGCTGATTCATAGGGCAGCCCGACTGGGCAAAAGCTGGGCTCCCTTAAATAACACTAGTGAATAAAAGGGGGAGGGAGAGAGGAAAAGAGAAAGAGAAGGGGGAGAGAGAGGAAAGGAGGAAGAAAGAGAAGGAAGGGAAAAGAGAGAGGGAGAGAGGAAAGGAGGAAGATAGGCAGAGGTAGAGAGAAAAAGGGAGGAGGGGAGAGCGAGATGGGAGGATGGATGAAAGAGGGAGAGAGGGAGGAGCAGGAAAGTAGAGAGAGGGGGAGAGATGTGTGAGAGAGAAGAAAGTAGGGATAGAAAGAGGGGTGGAATAAGGAGGAAGGAAAGAAGGAGGGAGGAGAGAAAGTGGGAGGAGTGGGGAAGTAGAGAGAGGGAGAAATGTGTGAGAGGGAAGAAAGTAGGGATAGAAAGAGGGGTGGAGTAAGGAGGAAGGGAAGGAGAGAAGAAAGGAGGGAGAAAGAGGGAGGAGTAAGAAAATAGAGAGAGAGAAATGTGCGAGAGGGAAGAAAGTAGGGATAGAAAGGGGGTGGAGTAAGGAGGAAGGGAAGGAGAAAGAGAGGAGGGAGGAGAGAAAGAGGGAGGAGTGGGAAAAGAGAGAGAGGGAAGAAAGTTTGGACTTAGAGGGGTGGAGGAAGGAGGAAGGGAAGGAGAGGAGGGAAGAGAAGAAGATGCAGACAGGGAAGTAGGGAAAGAGAGGAAGGAGGGAGAGAGAGAGAGAGAGAAACTCCACTCATGAAAATCGGCGAAGCAATTTCAACAGAGGAGAGAGGAACGTGTGAATGTGATTTGTATTATTATTTTCTAAAGTGTACTGTATAACAGCGCCTAAAACAACCCCCCACCCTACCAATAATGTAAGCCACAATAGTGTGGTCAACATACGCTGCATCGCATTAAAAGGAAACAACAACAACAACAACAACAAAAAAAAAAACCCTCACAAAAAAATAAAAACCCAAAACTAAAAGCCGGCGTTCCCGCGGCACAGCCAGGCCGGCCCTCGGCACAAGGCAGGCGGCGCCCGAGATCCGCGCGCCCGGCGGGCCCCGCGGCCAGAACCGCCCTCAGCCGAAGCAGCGGCGAGGAAGACGACGACGACGACGGGTGCCCCGCGGCCGCCTCTCCCCCGGGCGAGCTCGGCAAGGCGGCCTCTGGGGGCCCTCCGCCAAGCGGGAAGGGCGCTTGCGCGGCTAGCCGGCGCTTTCTGGGGGCCTCCTCGCCCGCGTTGCTAAAGGCCCGGCCCGGCCCGGCAGGCAAGCAAGCAAGCCCGGCCGCCCTTCGCTCGGGTACGGTGAGTGCAGGCCCGATGAGGAGAGGAGGCCGCGGCGGGAAGAAGAAGAAGGAGAAGCCGGAGAGGCGGTTTGGGCGGAGGGAAAGAAGCCCGGCGGGGGAAGGGGAGCCCGGCGGGGAGGCCTCCTTTCCTCGACGGGGGAAGGAAATGCGGCGAACGTGTTTTGCAGGCCCCGCTGGAGCCACCGGGGATAGCCGAGGAGAGCGAGCCGGCCAAGGCTGAACCTGGGCGGGCGCCCTCCCTCCCCTCAAAAGCTGTGGGTGCTGCATGGACGCCCCAGACTCAAAACCAGCAAGGGGGCTTGGTTTGTTTAACTAACCATGGTTTGTTTAACCATGGTTTGTTTCCCCCCCCTCCACAGGCTGCTTTCTGCGGGGGGGGGGAGGGAAACACATTCAAAACGGCTTGGGGTTCTTCTCCACCCCCCACCCCGGTGGCTTGCTTTTTTTATGGGCAAAAGGCATAAAAAATAAATAAATCCCTGCATGCTTTTTGTTTTCCCTGCAAAATGGCTGCAGGGGGTTTGGGTTTTTTTGGGGGGTGGGTGGGTGGGTTGTAAAAAAGCTGAAGAAAAAGTGTACAAATGCCCTTTGGGGGGGGGGGAAGCAAAGCTTGTTTGTTGGAGAAATCATGCAGCCCAACTTTTTTGGTTTTTTTTTTTTGTTCCTTTATAAATTCAGGAGTAGGTCTCCTTGCTTTTTTTTTTTTTTTTTGCTTTTTCAGGGAGGGGATATTGGATGGCACCCTTAAGTCTTTTTTGCTTCTCTTGTGTTTTTCATGTCTGTGTGTGATGAATAAAATTTGATTTTATTTGATCCACGGGCATCTGAAACTTTGGCTTGGGACCTGAGTGGTTGTGAAAGATGGGAAGGGTCCTGTCTAATATTTACTGTTTTGTGTATCATATTACTTAGATAATCCCTATTCCCATTGGGCTGCAAAAGGAACTTGCACAAAAGTGTGTGTAGTTAGTTGTATAATCTCAGGCAAGAGCGCTCCATCAGTATGTAATAATAGAGAAATACCCCCTCAAAGTAGCTTCTCTTTCTTTAGGTGTGTTAATATATTAATATATTGTTCAGAGCGGCTTTGTAATTCTCGGCTACCACCGTTAAATGAAAACTGAAATGAATAAATAAAATAGGACCTGTAAATTGAGATAGGAAGATCAACTTCTAGGTCTCTAGAATGCTCCAGGTCGTAACTGTTCTTGGTATTACTTAATTCACTGTTTTAATTACAGAGTATAGGTAATCCAAAAGAAAATGCAGAAATGAGATGGTCTTTGCAAAAGTAATGGTGAGAAAATATCTCTCATATATGTGCCTATGTTAGGAACATTTGAATATATATATGCATGTTGGCTCCATAGTCATGTCAGAAAATGCTGACTATAATATTTTTTCGATTCTGTGGAAATGAAACCCAAAGCTGCTACCATTAAATCCATGTCTGCAGTTGCACCTAATAGTCACATCAACGCTCCCAGAGATCTGTTTTCTTCAGCAGATACTATTTTTCGGTGCCAGGAACACCAATATATGATATCACCCATATATATATTGGGAATGTTGAACTGAAGCTGAGGGATATTTGAGGTAGACATAAGAGATTTTGGAACAAGGAGTAGTAATTTTAAAATAAATGACATTGAGACTTTTAAAGTAGACGTTTCAGAATCTGTCTCTTTGCTGGTTTTATCCCAAAGCTATTTGTTGACTCTCTTACAAACATTTTTGCTTCCCACATTGCCTCTAGTTACAATATTGTATTAATGTTTTAAAAAAGAAAGAAAATGTGTACTTTTTTTTTACTGTAACAATAAGCTTTAAATATCAATACTTATCTTTTTAAAAGGTGATAGAATGAAGGTGTTGTTTTCATTTAATTTTGATCTTGCATAATGAATGGAGATTGTAGTGTTAATCTTGAATAAAGTAGTTGAGTTGCATGTAAGTGATGTTGCAATAATGATTCATCATACACTGTACGCTTCTGGAAAGCTCTAGGTTCATGCAGATCTTTTCAGAATCCTAAATTGTATGAATGAAATAAATCTGTAATCCCTGAAAATGGAATAGAACTGTTATCAGATTTATTCTACCTATTATTCTTTTTGCTAAGAGATTTTTGTAAACATTTAGCAAAGGCAAACAAATATTTACAGTGCATTTATAGAGATTAATTCAGTAATTCTTGTTTTCAGCATTTTATACTGCGTATCCCAAGGGAATTTAACTGCTCAGAACTTCTTAAAGAGGGCATATTATGTCTGGCACACAGATATGATTTTTTTTTAAAGCGACTATTTTCTACACCATCGTTTCTCAACTTTTAAGTTTTAAGATGTGTTTTAAGATGTGTTGCCTTCAATTCCCAGAATCCTGGGAGTTAATATCTACACAACTTAAAATTGCTAAAGTTGGGAAATAATGTTTTACACTATGCTATATTATAACCCTGGCTTAATCTGTAAGGGATTGGCAATATTGATAGAAATTTTTAGAAAATTTTTGTAAGAGGTTTAAAAATACAGGAATAGATTTGTATAGGTATTGTGACATGTAGAATTTTAAATAATTTTATGTCAATCCCAATTTACCTAAAACTTCTCTTTTTCAAGAATCCATATGTTATTTTTCAACAGGACTACATCTTGTCACTTTTCTTGTTTTTACATGCGTTTGCTATTGCTTCTTAAATGAATTTTGCACTGTATTGCAAAATTACCCCTTACTAAGTAGTTTGAGAGTCATGAGTTTTTAAAAATAATATATATGCTACAAGTTGCAAAATTGATTTTTTTTTTTTACTATATTTGATTATTATTTTCCTGGAGCTGTGGCACAGAAGTATTACAGGGAGAAAGAAACTTTGTCCATTGCAGTGCAGAATAGGGCCTGAGTTTTTTTATTAGTATTTTATCTGTCTAATAAATTTCTTGCTAATTAAATGGAAGTCTTACATTTATCATTTCATTGAGAAAATCTTTAAAAATTATCTATTAATCAAAAAGTTAATTTGTAGATTATTTACTTAGGGTTGGACAAGTTTGGATTCCATTAATGTGTATCTGTTTTATTTTCTTGCAACAGATTAAAATTGTACCTGCAGTTGTTGACATGAACGCCTAAATACTGCTATGCACTCTTCAAGGCAACATCATCTTAAATGCCTCCTAAATGTGGTAGGATTGAATTAATTACTTTCTGTGTTTTAATATGAAGCAATATTTGAATCATATTTAGCTAGGAATAAATATGTAGGATCCTGGGTTTGAGCAGAAAGTCATATTTGGAATTGGCTCAGATGGGAGAAATAAATACACGTGAGTTGTAGGATAGGATAATATTTCCATGTCTCCAAAATATCTTGTTATTTCTGACATGTTCGCATACCCATTTCTGATTCTAAACTGTTAACTCTAGTCCATTTTCTATTAGGCTGTGCAATGTGCAGCATTTCAGATTTAAAATGTAAAAAAAAAAATTGATAATATTTTTTTTGAATTATACTCAGTTTGAGAGATGAGGAACTCTTGGAAGATTTTTAGGTAAGAATATCCCATGAACTACAGTTAGACCATAGTTGCTACAATCTGTTTCAATTCAGGCTTTATTTTTAACTTTGAAAGTGCCTAAACAATCACTGCAGCAGAATTTCTTCCTATAAGCAGTTTTCAATTTAGGAAAACTAATTCTGTAGCACCAGTGTGCCCAGAGCAGGTCCAGGAACACTCCGAAAGTTATATTGTGTTTCCTAAATACTGCTTAGCAGTTAAGTGAACTCCTTTGTGAATGTTCAGTTGTGTATATAATTAATAAGTTAGGGGGGAAAAAAGCTTTTATGAGTGTTTAATATTATAAATGTATTTGATTTGTATTTTTTCCTTTCTGTCCGAAAGAACATTCACACCAACTTGTAGTTAAAATAATGCAAATGAATACATCCATGGGTATGTCTGGTGTGTCTGTAGTTACATACACATGCGTAAACATAGATTAAGTCATAATTGCCATTTAAAGACCAGCTGTTCCTAAAGAAGATTGAATGCCTAGCATAGCTTCTTAGAAAGTACATTTCCCAGATTGGGATCAGTGTTGAAAAGGGCTTCCTTGATGTTGCTAGACAAATAAGCTTTGGAGTAGACTTTAACTTTAGAACTTTACAAGGCTTCCCTGGGGATTACTGCCCAAGCGGTTTTATTATGGCAGAGGTGATCCCTTTTACAATCAATCCTAAACTGTTTAGGATTAACTTTAAAAGTTAATAATGGAAAACATTTGGCTATTCGGAACACTCTTCCAGTATAGGCATTTCCCTTCGCAATTATTTTCAGAGCTTTAACACCAGTCCCCCCCACCCCTACACAAATTGGATTACATAATTTGAAAACCCTTGGAAAGCATTATTCAAGCTCTGCTATAATTTAATTTGTGACGACTGCCCTATATTTTTATCTTACGTTACTTTTGTGTTCCAAGAGTTTGCTTAGATATTTTAATAGTTAATATAGTTAGAAGTTGTAGAATCTACCGTATTTTTCGGCGTGTCAGATGCACTCCACCCCCTAAAAGTGGGTGAAAATGGCAGTGTGTCTTATACACCAAATACAGCTGTTCTAAGCCTCCTGAGTCCCTCCTCGCGCATTCTGTCTTCACCAAAAACGGGCGTGTTTTTGGCCCCCCAACCCCCCCCCCCTGCACATCTTGTATTCCCCCTTCCCGCTCCCCCAGAAGCATTTTGCCGGCCTCCAGAACCAGAGGTGAAATTCAACTTTTGGTGAAAAAAGGCCCTTTTTTATTTTGGTGAAAACAGGCTGCATGGAGGATTCTGGAGGCCTTATGCTCTGAAAAATACGGTAACTTCTTGAGTTATTAAAACTGGTTTAGGCTCAC
The DNA here is from genome assembly GCA_017656035.1 of Myanophis thanlyinensis. Lineage (NCBI taxonomy): Eukaryota > Metazoa > Chordata > Lepidosauria > Squamata > Homalopsidae > Myanophis > Myanophis thanlyinensis. The sequence continues at coordinate 9,187 of JAEANM010004247.1, forward strand.
TGTTAAATATCTTAATTGGTGTTCTGTTTGCAATTTCCTATAATATGGATGACTTCTCTGGATGTTTTTTTAAAGCAGAACAATTGATGCTATATTGTTCTAGAATGATATTTAGTGCATGCATAATATTTTTGGAAACTTCTTTGAAAAAGGCCTTTACAAAAGTATTATATCACTTCCAAATAGCAATTATTTGGAAGCAGAAATAACCCTTTACCACAAAGATACAACCCTGGAGGCTACTTTTATCTCTCTGAAAGGACAAGCTGTGGAGCGGTCTATAAGTTATTTTTACTTTTTAATGCAACACAAAGAGAAATCATTATATACATGAGGAGCACTCACACTAAACTTATTCAGTCCGTGAAAGGTAAAATGCAGTTTAAACAAATTTCCCTTTGGCTTGATCATGCCTAAGTTTTCTGACGTCTCCACTACCAATTTAATCTAGCAATAACATAGCAACCACACACTTAGGTTACTTGTGAGAGCAGAAATTTTCAAATCACATAATTATTTGAAATAATTAAATATTTTTTGGGGGAGGGGGTCATTGTTGACTCCTGGCCACTGTCCCTGTAGTGATTGGCCAAAGGCACCCAGCTGGCTTTGTGTTTAAGGTGGGATTGGAACTCTCAATTCTACCTTCTAACCAGATACCTTAAGCACAACATCAAACTGGCTTTCAACTAGATACATAACAACAGTTATATTTAAAGTTACACATTTTGCTATCGTTCTGAAGATATACATTCAAAAATTCCCACAGTGTTTTTATTTGGGTCAGTCGCAATGGGATGTAGCGTCGTAGAGGAGTGAAAATAGCGCACCTTGATATAAATGCTAACCTTGATATCAATGCTGACTTACTGGCTAACCTTTTCTTCTGTGACAGTAATGCTGGTGGGACGCTTTTGCAGATTGAAGTTGGCAGGCTATTGAAAGGACTTGCTTGCAACATGTTATGTTGGGGAAATGCATCGTTTGGACAACTTGGATTGGGCGGCATTGACGAAGAGATTGTCCTGGAACCCAGAAGATGCAGCTTCTTTGTAAACAAAAAAATCCAAGATGTTGGCTGTGGACTGAGGCATACCGTGTTTGTGCTGGACGATGGGACAGTGTACACCTGTGGATGTAATGATTTAGGGCAGCTAGGCCATGAAAAATCTAGAAAACGGCCAGGTGAGATAAAAAATAATGCTGGTTGGATACTGCATGGCTTTGATTCTAAATTTTGGTACCAGATTTGCACATGTAAAGGCATCTAATTAATTTATAAGATCAAACTAATTCATATTTAATGAGCTTTACCACAACTTTTAAATGAATGAATGTTGGGATGTTAAGACTGTGAAAATGCTACATTTGAGGAACCTTATCTACAACTAATCTCACGTTTACATTTGTGGTGGTGGTATTTTTAAATCCAGGACATCATTTTGAAAATTGATGATTTGTACTGGGAAAGGTGTATAATACTCTTTAAGATGGGGCTGATATGGTGTCCTTTTTATGAAATGGCTTCCTTTTTATGATGTAGAAAATCCCTCTCTCTCTGACTTTTTTGAATTGCGTCCTTCACATGTGTTTCACAAGAAAAAAAGCCTCCTATTTTTTGTTTATTATTCTTGAATTAATTTCAGCAACGTTTTGCTGAATTTCACATTTTGGGATTATATTAGCTATTTCTGTCCCAAGATTTTAGTGCAGAAATTCAGAAATTATAGTCTCTAGAAACTGTACGTTTCAGTTCCAGATAGAGTTAGATGTGATGGCTTTCCCGCATGCCAGCTTGGACGATGAGGAAGATGCTGAGGAGTTCTGGGGACTCTGGAGGAGGTTGTGGAGGAGTGTTGGGAAGTTGTTGAGGGCTCCAAGGCCAGGCACATCAGAGAGGTTGCTAGAGGGACGACGGGACGAATGGCCAGCTGAAGAAGGAAAAGGACATCGTCCGCAGCTGGAACAATGGGGAGGAGGAAGACGAATTGCCTTCCCTACCTGATTCTTCTGATGAGCTACGCAGGCAAGCACCTATTTAATTCAATGAACGGTTGCTGGAAACAACTGGCCATCTCTTGCCGTGTGCGTGCTTCCCACAGTCGTGCTCTTGGTTTTCTCAGCCTCTGGATTGGGTTAGGATTGACCGTGTGTTTGGACTTCGGATTTGTTTGTGGATTTTGGACCTTTGCCTTGGATTTCAGATTCTGTGAACTCTGAATTTGCTTTTGCCCTTGGATTTGGGAGCCTTGTCCCTTGATGGAGCAGGGTTGGACTTCCTAGGATTTTATAGTGGGTCTAAGTAGGGTCTTGGGGATTCGCATTAGGAGCTTGGACTTTCAGTAAAGCTCTTTAAGACTTTTGTGCGTGCCATGCTGGTGGACTGAAACAGGACACGAGATAAATTCAAAAAGATCAGTGTTCAGGGTGTCTGTTTTTTAAATTAATAATAGCTTCAGTGCTCTCTTAATTAATCCAAACTGCTGTTTCTAGCATGAGTGAAAATATTTAGGGTTCTGAAAGTTGTCCCTTGGGGATCAAAATTCAGACTTTTGCTGGGGGCAATTACCAACAAGTAGACTTAGGGTTCTCAGACTCTGACGTATCTTAGGCCAGAAATAGTATGAAATTGACTTGACTTGTTTGTAAAGACGCATATTTATTTTTTTTTGCTATTTCCACTGCTTAATAAAAGCCACTTTTTTTTATAATTACAGAGCAAGTCGGTGCCTTGGATGCTCAAAACATTGTCACTGTCTCTTGTGGAGAAGCCCACACGTTAGCACTAAACGACAAGGGTCAGGTCTATGCCTGGGGTTTTGCTGCGGATGGGCAGTTGGGCTTACCTGGTACCGAGGAATATACCAGAGTCCCCAGGTAAAACAAAACGAAAGTCGAATGGTGTTTCAAAAGTTCCTTAGGGAAATGCTTGCTTTTGGATTATTTTTAATTTAGTATTTTTCAGATTCAGTTTTCTATAAAATAATTTGCAACTTCTCGAAAGCTGCTGTACTATACTGAAGCAACCACTAGAACTTCCTGAACATTTCCTTTTCAGTATTTCCTTAGCTGTACACTCAAGGGTAGACGGCGTACAATTTTTTGTAATAAGTAAATACAATATTTATAATACTGATATTCTTTATGAGATTCTAATTGGGAATTTAATGTAAGTTAAGCACCTCTACTTACGAAAGACTCTGGTTACGAAAGTTTCAAGTTACGAAGCGCGTCTTCGAGAAAATATCGTCTCTAGTTACGAAATATGTTTCAAGATACGAAACATATTTCAAGGGTGCAGATAAAGAACAAGCGATTAGGCCATTTATAGGGTAAAATGCGTCTCTACTTACGAAATTTTCAAGTTACGAAACGGCTTCCGGAACGAATTGATTTCGTAAGTAGAGGTACCACTGTAATGTATTCATTTACATGGACAGGACCAAAATGCAGTGTATATTTGATTTACCGTATTTTTCGGTGTATAAGATGCACCGGATTATAAGATGCACCTAGATTTTGGAAGAGGAAAACAAAAAAAAATTTGGGGGTCTCCATGTGTCTTATTTTCCCTCTCCCCAGCCCCCAGAGGCATTTTGCAGGCCTCCAGAAGCATCCGCGCAGCTTGTTTTTGCCAAAAAGGGCCATTTTTGGTGAAAACTGGATACACGGGTGGGGGCTCAGGAGGCCAAAAATGGCTGTATTTCATGTGATGCACCACAATTTTCACCTACTTTTTTGGGGTGGGGTGAGGAAGTGCGTCTTATATACTGAAAAATACGGTAATTAAAATTAACTGAAATGCTGATGATATTTTGTTTGTTTAAAGATTTCCCTCCTTGGTCACGTTCACATTTAGCCATGGCTTTTGGGAGGTTTCTCTAAATCACATCCAAGACAAACTGTACTTTTGCTAAAACTGGCTTGTTTTCATTATTGGTAGATGCACTTTTTTGAGTTAAATATGAGAATGAGATAACCTTATGAAGTCTGTTTCATTGTAGCAGTTGCAAAAAACAAGTGGGTACTTCTGAGGTTTTAATGATTTTGTAGAACATTTGGAAATTTATTTTGATTTATTAAGGTGCCATCCTTAAACCGTATAAGTAGCATATTTTTCAACAAACGGTCATAACACTCATGCAGCATTTTAATTCTGAATGTTGTAGATTTGCTATGGAACTGAACATTTCATTTCTTTAAAAATATTTATAGGCCCTTATTGATATAAAATTATTATTTTTCAAATAATTTGAAGCCCCAACGTAAGAGCTGCATGCTTAGAACAGTTGTATTTGCGTTAATATCCATCGTGCTTTCTTCTCAAAAGTTCCCTCTCCTAAGAATTGGGGCTAATTAAAAAAATAGTGTAAGGATTTATTGTTTGGACCTGCAGGAGCAAAAAAAGGTTGGCTGGTATCCAGTATCCAGAGTACAGAGATTTCTGTATTGCAGTTGGTAACTGCTGTGTAGAATAATAGGTAATTTCCAGTAGTTAATAGCGCTTTAGGTCGCCTTAGTTTAACAGCATTGCTGCATTATGTCCTATGTGTTAAACTTGAAGCAGGCTCAAAACCATTCACAGTCTGTATAACTGGACTACAAAGCTATGCTGGGGGCTGCAAAAAGAGGGAAGGCCAGTGTGTGATTTAAATCTACTAATTTGTGTTGCATGAATCAAAACATTTTGGATGATGTGAATATTTGCTTACATTTCATCTTAACCCACAGTTCGAAAAGCTGTAACACTAGTACTACTTTAGTCTGAAAACAAAGCGTTTTCTTCCCTATTTAAAACTGGTTTTAGCCATATAGCCATGTATGAGTGTGGTACATTTTAAGTTCTGTATTTAGATTTCTGTGTGCTTTAAATATTGGACACGCCCCTCCCTGTTCTTTTACATTTAATAGAAAGAGAGAGATCAGCCTTCTCTTTAGATTTTAAATTTCATGCTCTGTCCAAATGTACTCTGATGGGATTTATTTAAATTCTAGTTTATTTAAAATGAAATGGAATCAAGGTGTGTTTTCAACTCTAGTTTCTTCTCCAGCCTGAACAAACTTTGGCTGTTCAAATTGGGGTATTGTAGGACTAAGAAACGTTAATTTACAGTAGCTTCAGAACTGGAAATTTGTCATACCTCTTATTTATATATTGAGAAGGCATGTTTAGCAGTTGCTCTTTTTGAGTATTTAATATATACGTTTACAATTTTCTTAAAAGTATTTTTAACTTCCCTGTGTTTTTTTAAACGCTGTTCATTTAATATATTTTCTTATTTTCTCGAAGGAACATTAAAAGCTTATCAGACGTTCAAATTGTACAAGTAGCTTGTGGTTTTTTCCATTCCCTTGCGCTTTCTAAAGGTAAAACCATGTTCTTCGCTGCCTTTATATCTGTCTGTCCAATTTCAGAATATTTTCACTGCCGCTAAGATTGTAACAAAAGTTTTTTTGTATAGTAAGATCTGATCCTTTGCTAGGGAAGCAACCTTAGCAACTTCAATGGGAATTTTGGGAGTTCATAGAGCTTAAGGTTGCCGGGGCTGAGAAATAGAGAAAAGAAATATATTAAAGAGCATTTATTTGCTATGCTCAAATGCACCTACTGTCTTCCATGCCTCTTTCTTTTTCTGAAGTATCCTATTTTATTGGCCAATGCACTATTCCATACTTCGGGTTTAAAAAGGAGTTCTTTGAACTGTGATCTGTTTGAGAAGGGGCTTGTGGAAGCTTTTGAGGGAGAACATCCCAAGTTGCCCGATCGGTTTTGATTTCAGTCTTCTTTTTTTATATAATTTTGAATGAGCTTCTCTTTCTGCTGAATCCTCTCTGTCTTGTTTGAATTCTGCGCTGAAAGAAAGAATTCTGATTCTTTAATTTGATTCTCACTGTGATATTATTTTTTTTTAAACTACTGTTTATCTTCGTTTCTTTTCAACAGGAAGTGAAGTTTTTTCCTGGGGTCAGAACAAGTATGGACAATTGGGATTAGGTTATGAATATAAAAAACAAACATCTCCGCAAGTAATCAAATCTTTGTTGGGGATCCCTTTTGCCCAAATAGCAGCAGGTGGTGCCCATAGCTTTGTACTTACTCTTTCTGGAGCAGTTTTTGGATGGGGCCGGAACAAATTTGGACAGCTTGGTCTTAATGATGAAAATGGTAAGTTCTAAAATGCAGATTTTAAAAATGGAAGTTTTACAATTGAAAAGGTTCTTTTTGCTCAGTACTCAAATTGTTTGCGTTATAGGCAGGAGCGTTCTCTGAATTACAAAACCTTGCTGCAACTGGTTGTAGCGCTTATTAAACTACGTGCTTCGGCCATCCCCTGCATTCTTTAATTGTTAGAACAACAGCACTTTCAAAACAAGGGATGAATTGTGTTAAAATACCGTTCTGAAATGTTGCTTCCTGATGCCCTGCGTTGATGGCGCGATGGCGCGATGGCGATCCATTCTGTGACATTACAACCTTTTAAAGTTGTGACAAAGTTCCTACTGCAGGCCGTTATCTCTCAAATGAGATCATTTCTGTAATTATTTTTTATTTTGGGGGGGGTGTTGTGTGTAATTTGCCGCAATTTATAATTTACCAAATTATTACACTTTTTAGATAGATACGTCCCCAATCTTCTGAAGTCACTAAGATCCCAAAAAATTGTTTATATCTCCTGTGGAGAAGATCATACTGCAGCTCTTACAAAGGTGTGTTCAATCTGTCTTTGGTTTCAGATTTAGATTGAGATGTGATATAAAAGACTTAATAGTTCTTGGTGGCCTTATCCCACATCATTGGGTTGCATCAGTAATGTAGCCAGAAATACCATGTCTGCCTGTGAAATCTATTAAGCCCATTCCTGGTACTCTGATGCTAGAAAATCTTTTAATTACCATGGGAACTATGTTTAAACTCACCAACTTGGGCAGTGTACACAAATTTCCAGAATCTTTCCAAGGTACGATTTAAAATCCAGACAGTCATTTGACTGTTTACTAGTTTTGCTTGCTGCAAAGCAGAATTTGATATACAGATAGTCCACGCTTGCTGGCCATTTGTTCAGTGATTGTTGGAAATTAAGACGGTTCTGCAAAACAGCTTTACAGTTGTGATCTTTGCAGTGTCTCTTAGTCATGGGATTGCCATCACAATCGGTATGTGCTGTCCTTTGCTGGACTTATTTTTCCCACCTTTGTTTTGCCTCCCCTTGCAAAGCAGAGAGATTGGAAAGATGGTTTGCAAGAGAGTAAGCTGTTAGCTCTTTTGCACATTGAAAGCAATGTGATTGCACCAGCAGCAGGCTGGGAACCACAGGTATCCAATGCAAACAGCTTATAGTACCTTCTTGAAATCTCTTAGTCCCTCCACTCTGCATAGAGGTCTGGGAGAGAGAAAAAAGCAAGTAGTTTCTGTAGGCAATCTTTACTTTGCCTGGCTATTCCACACACACACACACACACACCCCTTGCAGAGTAGAGAGTATGGAGAAGGATGGCCAAGGAGTAAGCAGTTTGCACTTCTATAAATTGAGGGAAAAAAATCAATTGCACAGGCAGCAGGAAAGAGGCAGGTAAAGGAGAGACTGCATACATAGATGGCTTGCTTTTTTTCTTTCTCCTATCCCATGCTGAGCTGAGCAATTCGAGAAAGATTTCAAAAGACCAGTGTGTAAGCTATTAGTATAGTGCACTTGCAACTTCAGGCCTGGACTGCTGGCATGATCACACTGCTCTTGACTTGTAAAAGGGAAAATAGCTTACCACCCTTGAAATCTTTTTCTCTCCAATCTCTCTGCTTTGAGGTTGGGTCCCTTTTGTCGGAATAGTCCGATAAATTGTAATAAAATGATCTTCCTGCCTCAGTTTGTCTCCTTGGAAAATATACATGCCGAGGCACGAGCCTAAAAAGAGCCATATTTGGCCTTCAGGAGGAAGTAAGCAATTTTTGTAGACAATCTCTCCTTGGCCTGCCCCACCCAGTAGAGAAATTAGAGATAAGAGATTTCAAGAGGATAAGCTTATTCTTCTTCTGCACATTGAAAGCAGTGTGAACACACCGGCAGTCGGAAAAGATCAAGCAAAGGAGAGAGTGACTAGAGCAGGGGTCTCAAATTTAGTTTCATTGAGGGCCACATCAGGGTTATGCTTGACCTCGGGGCTGGAGTGGGCGTGGCCAGGGTGGGCGTGGCTAGCTTGACATCACTCCTGCCAGGGGTGCCTGTGGCGGCCCGAGTGCTCTGCCAGCGAAAACAGATTCCTGAGCTCCATTTTCAGCTGCCATGGCCTCCTGCGATCCTCCGCCAGTGAAAATGGAGCTCCGTTTTCACTGGTGGAGGGTTGCAGGAGGCTGTCACAGCCAAAAACGGAGCTCGGGAGTCTGTTATCACTAGCAGAAGCACCACGGGTCGGTCCTTCGCTGTTTCCAGGACAGCCCCGCGGGCCGGATCTAAGTATCCCGCGGGCTGGATCCGGTCCCCGGGCCTTGAGTTTGACACCCCTGGACTAGAGAAATAATTTGCTCCTCCCAACCTTTTTGCAGTGCAGAGAGATTGTAGAGAAAGGAATTTTAAGAGAGTAAGCTGTTTACATTGTGTCCCCATGTCTCCCATCTCCAGGGCTGCAATACAATCATGTTGCATTTGATGTGCGCAAGACAGTAAGTGAGACAAACACATGCAGAAGGTGTAAAATTGAATACATTAGTCTCATCTCTGTTTAGCACAGCCTTGATCGCATGATTTGGTGACTGTCAGTGGTGGAGTTACCTATCCCAATTAGGGTCATTAAGCAAGGACTACCTATATACTTATGGTAGCTCTTGAGGACAATCCAGTCTCTATGTTGGGAATTGATGGTAAAGGGCTGCTTAAACTGCATTTTTGCAGTTGCTAATTGTACACCTTTGATTTATATTTGATCAGAACTGTCTGATTTGCAAATTACTCAGAATCTTTAAAAGTTTAAAGCAATGCAACCATTCTATTCCTTTTTAATTTATATTACATGCCTCAATTGTGTAGAATCTGAGATACATATTTATGAGTATAATTCATTTTTAGGCAATTTAATTGTTCCTTTATACATCTTGGGCAGGTATTTGTATATGTAACAAATAGCGAAGACATTGACAGATTACATTCCAATTTGAAATATCTTTTAGGAAGGTGGAGTGTTTACTTTTGGAGCTGGAGGCTATGGGCAATTAGGTCATAACTCTACTGCGCATGAGATAAACCCCAGAAAAGTTTTTGAACTTATGGGGAACATTGTCGCACAAATTGCCTGTGGAAGGTAAGTGTGTTGTTAGAATGGAATTGGTTTTTTTTTAACTTTCCCCCCCCAAAATGAGCTTCTCTGGCCCAGCTGAAATATTAATTATTTCAGGAGCTTTTTTTTTTTTTTTAATTTTAATATTCAACATTGTTCCTGAAAAAGCAATCAGATGTGAAGTGAGCATCCTGTTCCAAATTAACGTCCATAAAGAAAGAGATTACTAATTTTTCCTCGTTTGTTCAATAAAGGATTTATTTGACAGTCATTTGAAACTGGTTTGAGTTTACTTTGAATGTTTAAATTAGAACGTGCACTTGTTTATTCTGTATGCTCGCTATGATTCTGATCTATATTTCAGAATAAGGTCATTTGGCAATGGCATCTGTTTTCCATCGACAGCCATAAAGTGAATATAGCTACAGAGATTAGACTATATTAGGCAAGAATGACCTTCTAATCTACATTGTTGGTTCTCATCTCTCTCTGCCCTTATGAGATGGTGTCCATCAAGCATTGGGAGGTTACAAAACAAAGATGTTGGCTTGTTGGAACTATCAAGATGGCTTCGAAATGACTTAGCGGGAAATATAATGCGGCATATCCAAATTATAGCCCAGAAAGATATTTATTTTTAAGAGGGATGGTTACACCTTTTGTTTGAAGTAAATTAAATTATGTCCAATTAAACTGACTTCTAAAGGGTCCAGATATACTTTTTGAAGCGCTATTATAACAGACATAATAAGTTAATAACCACTTGCTCTTATTGTTGGAGGTTCCAGTGATGTGCTGTTGCAGAAAAAAAGCTGCTACGATTTAAGACAATACAATAATTCATAAGACCAAAGGGATGAAGTTAATTGCCCTGGCACAATATTGTTCCCTAGGCGTAATAAGCTTCTGTTCACTGCATTGCAAGCTTTGTCCTTTTTTTGGGCATCTTCATTTTCCTAGCCAAGGTGGATCCAAATATTTAGTGTACAAGTATACATTGCAGGTAGTTCTCAACTTGCAGCAATTCGTTTAGTGACCGTTCTAAGTTACAACGGCATTGAAAAAAGCAACGACCATTTTCCCACACTTAACGACTAATGCAGCATTCCCGGGATCGTGTGATAAAAATTCAGATGCTTGGCAAACACACATTTATGATGATTGCAATGCCCCAGGGCAATGCGATCATCTTTTGTAACCGTCTGACCAGCAAAGTCCATGGGGAAATCTGATTCATTTGACAAATGTGGCAAGGGAAGTCGTAAAATGGGTCAAACTCACTTGACAAATGTCTCCCTTAGCAACAGAAATTTTGGGCTCATTTTTTTGTTGTATGTCGAGGTCTACCTGAAATTGGGGGCTAAACCGCAATAAACAATTTATATTTTGAATGTCATTTTAGAAAGGAGTCTGGAATTTTCTCCTTTCTTACCTCCTAGATGTTTCTTTCCTTTCTGTTGTAGGCAGCACACATCTGCATTTGTTCCCTCAACTGGAAGAATCTACTCTTTTGGTCTTGGAGGAAATGGACAGTTGGGCATGGGAACAACCAGTAATAGGAAAAGTCCCTTTCCAGTAAAAGGAAATTGGCTTCCATACAGTGGCCAAATTCCACTGAATTCGGGTGATTATATCTATTCTTTATTTGTCGGTAGTGTTGTTGGACTGAAGTACTATTGGAGATACTGGCTGGCTTCACGCATTATTCTACAGTATCCTGTGATTTATTTCTTGGTTTAATCTTTTACTGTAAGCCGTGGTTTATGCTTTGCATGTTATGAACACTCAGCCAGTTGCAGTTTAGTGAACAAACTTTGACTAGACCATGACTTGGTGATACAGTCAAGATGTGCCATTGCAATAAATTTAGTCCTTGGTAGTGTAACTTATCTCTCATGAAAAAAAAAACTTTATTAAGCATAATAGTAGTAGCAATACATTGCAACACAAGTTTTAAATTGTTTCTTATACAAGGAAAATCCAGTCCTTAGGAAACTTGCCAGGACCAATTTATTCTATAAGAGTGTAAAAAAATAATTGTAAATATAATACAAAATAGAAATTGTTTTTGTTGTTAAACCTGAAATACAACATGTTAATTAAAGTACCTGTTAAGTTAGCAAATGTGTCAGAGTTACAGTAGTTACAGTTCTTAAATTAGTTTCACTTACAACTAAAGTAGTTCATTGAAGATATTCTTACTTTAATTATAGATGATGATTATTATTGTGTAAAGAGGATTTTTTCTGGTGGAGACCAAAGCTTTTCACATTATGTTACTCCACAGGTACGTTATTTATTTTGATTGATAAGCTTGCTTCTGTTTCACTAAACATAAATGCTTAAGTTTGATAATAGAAACAGATGCTAGTGGTTTTTTTTTTTCAGGAGCATAACTGGTGTGTATCTCTTGTATATTAGCTTTTCCAAAAATATTTTTCTAGAATTCAAATTATTAGATAATGTACAATTTGTTGCTTAGTATCTGTAATTGTTATTTATTTATTATTTATCAAAAATTTTATACCGCCCCTCTCCCGAAGGACTCGGGGCGATGCACAGCCAAGTAAAAAATACATATAAACAATTTAAAACCCAGTTAAAATTAATTAAATTAAGGCTGATTAAACTA
>JAEANM010004249.1:0-21080 GCA_017656035.1 Myanophis thanlyinensis
GCACCGCCCCGAGTCCCTTGGGAGAGGGGGCGGTATATAAATTTTGAAAAATAAATAAATAAATAAATATTGCAACACAGATTTGGTTAGCTCTCAGTATCTCTGCAGATCTTAGGTGGTTGAAACAAAACAAATAGTTCCTTCCATGTGGTTTTGTTTTGTTTTTTTGAAAGCTAAAGGAGATTTTTTGCTAAATATGTTAACTGTGCCAGGGAGAAGGTGATAGCATTTTAAAGAATAATTCCAAGTCATTCCTGGAATGAAAAAGGTTTGCATCTGTTTCCGAAATAAATCAGACCTGCCCTTAGGGATCAGCTCTGTGGCCTTTGAAAAGGACTGCACTTTAAGGTCACAAGAATTGTGGCACTTTGCAGGAGTAGAGGACAATCCCACTTCTATATATAGAGCAGCCTTCTCAGCATTACAGCTTCGGTGGTCAGGAGATATTCTCCTCCCCCTACCTACATCGTTCCTTAAAGGCCACCAAGCTGCTGTTCGCTTCCAAAAGGTCAGGCTACGGACTTGAAACCATCTTACTAGCAGAGTTTCAGTTTAGTGCACAAAATGCTATGCCTACATTTCCTTTTTTTAAAAAGACACTTCCCCTACCCCTTAAAGCTTGATCTTAAATTAATAGATTCTCAAGCATCTTACATACTTGCAGACGAGCTGAGAATTTTAGGTGCCACAATACCCCTCAACAATTGGGTTCATCTTAACCATGGATGAACTTAGCCACACACACACACACAATAATAAAAGTCTTTGTTTATACTTGTGGATAAGCCTGGAGACCGGTATAGATCTATTTCAAGCTCATTTGCCATCATCAGCCAGCCATACCCTTATGGGATTTGAACTTGGGTCGCCTGCATCGTAGGCAGATGTCTTAGCCTTTAGACTACAGGCTCATCTCCCCTTCAGCATATTATATGTATAAATATTTTGAAAATAGTGTATTGTCCAGGCATTATCTATCTATTTATCAATCTATGTTTTTGTAAATTTTCACAGGTGCAGTTATGCAGGTCTAGGTCTGTTCGGGTCTTTTCCCGTGTAAGTTTGAGAATATCTTCACAACGTTTCAACGACGTTCTTCACCCAAACGTTGCGAACATATTCTCAAACTTACACGGGTAAAGACCCGAACAGACCTAGACCTGCATATATATATAACAATTATAGTTGCATTAACTTATATGTAATGTTCTGTATTAACTTATACATAATGTTCATCTTTTACATGCATATAACAATAATCTTCTGAGTTCTACCTCTCATGTCTAAACACTGATAAAACGAATCCCATGTTGAATAATACTCTCTGTCTCCTTTATCTTCTGTTTTTAATGTCAGTCTACCCATCTCTGCACAGTCCATGCTGACCACTGAACTTTAAAAATACCACTGTGTTGAAATAGTTCTCTGGCTTATAAAGTCTTGTGGGATCTTGGCTTGATTTTTTTAACCTGAGTTATACCAAAGGGTTCATCTATTAAGTTCAGAGAGATGCCTAACCAATTGTCCCATCAAAACAACAACAAAAAAGCACTAGATGTGGGTTTAATGGATGGTGTAGCAAATTGAGGCAGCAAGATTAAACTAACCAGACAGTTGCTCTTGTCATTACATAATGTTTGCGTGTTCCTCTCTTTCCAGTATCATGCAGGAACAATCAAGAATGTAAGAGAAGCTACTGAAAGCTTTGCTTCCGATCCAATTTCCTACAGACCCATCGCTGTTGCCCTGGACACTAAGGGGCCTGAGATTCGAACTGGGCTCATCAAAGGGGTAAGTTGGGTTTCTGTCTTTCTTTGTGGTGATGTGTGTGGTTAGGACTGCTATTGATTCTATTTTGCAGCCTTCTGACAAGCGAGATCAGAGTGGGGGGTGGGGAGCCCAAACTTCACAACCCATGTTGCTAACTACACACAGCGATTCACCTGCCGCCAGAAAGGTCGTAAAATGGGGCAAAACTCACTTCATAGCTCAGTTAGCAACAGCAGTGTTGGGCTCAATTGTGGTCGTAAGTCAAGGACTGCCTATACTGAGTTTTCTCTCTGGCGACTTAACAATATAAGAGCTGATCACTGAGCAACTATATAGTAAGGGTTTCCAGGTTAATTTATTTATTTTATTTATTTATTAATTTAATTTCTATACCGCCCCCCTCTCCCGAAGGACTCGGGGCAGTATACAGCCATCTAAAAGAAATACAACATAGATGACAGTTAAAAAACAAATTAAAATTAACTGATTTAGGTGGCCAATCAAATTAAAAGCTTGATATAAAAGATTAGAAATTTAAAAATTTAAAACAGTTAGAAATTACAAATTTAAAAAACTGATTTAAAAATAATTTAAAACCCCCAACTAACAGTACTTAGGCCAGACTTTTAACTTGAGTTACAAAACTGTCAGAATTTAAACCAGGAAGTCATGCAGAAATGATGGGAAAGTGTCTGCCCCTTCCGGAGATGTTGTTTTTGGGTGGTCTTTGAATGGGGGAGGGGGGCCAACAGAATCACTTTTGGGGGGTGACCTTGATTTATGGTTGCAGAGTGGCACAGCAGAAGTGGAGCTCAAGAAGGGGGCAACCCTGAAACTGACTCTCGACAACGCTTTCATGGAGAAGTGCGATGAGAATGTCTTGTGGGTGGACTACAAAAATATCATCAAGGTTGTAGATATCGGCAGCAAAATCTTCGTGGACGATGGCCTGATTTCTCTGAAAGTTAAACAGAAAGGTCAGTTCCCAAGGCATTCCCGCCCGGAGTCGTTTTTTTGCTACGAGACTGGCGGCAAATAAATAAAACAAATGCTAAATTAACCTAACCCAACATCTTAAATCAGAAGGATATCATTGGGACCCACCTTTTGCAAAGTTCGACCAGGTCCTGTGAGGTCCTTACAAACTTTTTACAAAATCACAACGTCGCCCTTTAAGTCACTGGCAATGATGCAATGTGGCTTGATGATCCTCTCAACTCAAAAGCTTATAGGTTTTTTTTCCTTTTTAACTAGTCTTTAATCTCTTTTATTGGGGTGGAGTTGGGGTGTCTGAGTAGAGCGGGAGCGTTTACTGGCCGGATGCCCTTCTTGACGCCTACGCAGAGTTCACGATTGCTTTGCTGGCTGAGGAATTCTGGGAGTTGCAGTCCACAAGTCTTAAAGTGGCCAAGGTTGGAGACCCCGACCTAGAGAATTGAGACTCTCCACGGACATTGTGACCCACCCTCACTTGATGTTTCAAATCCTTTGCAGGCTCCGACTTCATCATAACCGAAGTCGAGAACGGAGGGGTGTTGGGTAGCAAAAAAGGTGTCAACTTACCTGGGGCTGCTGTCGATCTCCCTGCGGTTTCCGAGAAGGACATCCAGGATCTCAAGTTCGGAGTGGAGCAGGACGTGGACATGGTTTTTGCTTCCTTCATCCGTAAAGCGGCCGACGTTCACGCTGTCAGGAATGTGCTCGGGGAAAAGGGAAAGAACATCAAGATCATCAGCAAGATTGAAAACCACGAGGGAGTGCGCAGGTGAGAGTGGCTGGTTTAAAGTCACACCTGAGCCTCCTTTTATTCCGGCCCTTGCTAGGATAAATTTATTCTGGCTTTTCGTTTCACAGTTAGGATATTTATGAGTGTCATTGGCCCAGTGGTTAAAGTGCAGCACTGCAGGCTACTTCTGCTGATTGTTGGCTGCCTGCAGCTTGGCAGTTGAAATCCCACCAGGCTCAAGGTTGACTCAGCCTTCCATCCTTCCGAAGTGGGTAAAATGAGGACCCAAATTGTTGGGAGCAATATGCTGATTTTGTAAACCTCTCAGAGAGGGCTGGAAAGCACTATAAAGCAGTATATAAATCTAAGTGCTATTGCTAAATGGCTGAATTCATGCACATTTAAAATAAAAAACTAACATCCTGTCTAGGTCCAATAAACACCGTGCCACATACTAGTTAAATGTATTTTGCACAAATCTGCACAAATACTTAGTAAGAAAAATGTGAGGTTTTATGCACATAATTCTGCACCAAATGCCCAATTCACCTTGTGGAATCACTTCCAAGTGCTGATTGTAAACCGCTTAGAAGAGGGCTGGAAAGCACTGGAAAGCAGTCTATAAATCTTAAGTCCAATGGCTATCTCAGAAACTGAACTCTGGAGACGGGATTTTTCAAATTGCTTTGTCTCTGCTGCTGTTCCTTTAAAATGTCACAACTGCCCTGCGGAAAGGTGGACCTGAAATGCTCAACGGACTTGGGGGAATTTTTTTCTGGCTGTATACTAATCGATGCCTATAGAGATAATCCTCGACTTAACGACCACCGTCGAGCCCAGTGTTTATGTTGTTAAATGAGACATTGGCTTTTCTCCTAGCATTGCTGCCTTCCTTTCCTGCAACCTCTATAACCCTTCCCTCTTTCCTTTTCAGATTTGATGAAATCATGGAAGCTAGCGATGGCATCATGGTAGCCCGGGGCGACCTGGGTATCGAGATCCCAGCCGAAAAAGTCTTCCTAGCCCAGAAAATGATGATTGGCCGATGCAACCGAGCCGGCAAACCTATTATCTGTGCTACTCAGGTATTCAAAGGCTCTGAGCAAAGCCACTTAAGGGATCTGGAGCCATGGGAGAGTTCTGCTTGGCAGTTCTTAATATGGTGTCTTGCGCCCATATCGCTAGGGGAAATAAGGGCAAGAGTTTTATTATTGGGGTGCCTGAAATAGCAAATAATAATAATAATAATTGCAATGAGAGCTTGTCTGGAACCCTTCTTGGAGCATCCGACAGCTTAGACTAGAATTAAGGATTTGAATTTGGCTAGCAATTGGGATTGTTGTGGATCCTTAGCAGAACATCCTTAGATTTTTACACCGTCCTTGACAGCAATTAAGTTTTAACATTTTTTGGAGAGAAAGGCTGCAAAACAGTTTAAACAAATTCTTGAAGAAAGTTGAAGAAAGTAATTCCTATTCTGCTTCATTGGATGGACGGGGAAGTATTGCTGCTGAGGCAGGTTGCTAGGACACCCAAAAACCAGAGGCTAATTCTGGAATACACACACACACAGACACACCCATACACCCATCCATCTGAACGTGTCTCGGGTATCCATGATGTTACCAAAAGCTGTAACTGCTTCAAAGACTGGTAAAAATGAAACTAGCCATATTAACTAAAGTATATATGCTAAGAGGTTTAACTGTATTAAACCATTGGAACAAGCCCTCTCTTAACAGTAGCGTGACTTGCTCTAAAGCAGGGGTCTCTAACCTTTGGCAACTAAGACTGGTGGACTTCAACTCCCAGAATTCCTCAACCAGCAAAGATGGCGGAAGTTTGGAGAGGGTTCGAAGCTGAATCAGCATCGCTTTTTCGCTGCGAGATTGTTTAAAAAATAGGGCGACTTTCGTCCTGCAGTGGAGCGTTTCTAACTTTCCTTTTTTTCCCCCTGCCAGATGTTGGAGAGCATGATCAAGAAACCTCGCCCAACACGTGCGGAAGGAAGCGATGTAGCCAATGCTGTGCTGGACGGAGCCGACTGTATCATGCTGTCTGGAGAAACTGCCAAAGGGGATTATCCCCTGGAGGCTGTCCAGATGCAGCACCTTGTAAGTTGGCCCTTCAACCCTTTTAGAGGCACTGGTTTCTCCCTCCCAGTTGCCCCTTTCAGCAAATCCTTTCCGGGGTTAGGAGCTAACATTTAGACCCAGCAGTAGCTGGTCTTCCCCCGGACCCGTCCAACCAGCTTAGTGTCCTCCAGATATGTGAAAGTTAAAGTATGGCACATCTGGAGAAGACAAGCCCTGTTTGGAGAAGATAAAATACTTTCTAATGGGCACGCTGGTGTAACATCTGGACTGGGAATCTAGTAGATTTGCAAAGCCTGAGACCCTTTCACCCTGCCCTTCGGGTTGCCTAAACTGTCCAGATCCCTCATGTTCAATTTTAAGATCTTTCTTTCGTGGGATCCCTGTTGGAATAAGAAGAGAATTGCCTGGGTCTCTTGCATGTTAATTTCCCTGGTTTAATTCTCTGGGGTTTAAAAGTAACTTGGCTTCTTTATGTTGCCTGAGGGGAGGAATCCACAATGTGGAAATATGGGAGTCTGAATCCCAAATTGACTTCTGTCTCAGTCCTGGAACTTCCCGGTGACCAGCCCTGGGGGGTGGGGTGGGACAGGATGGTCCCTTGGATTTTAATCCTGCTGAAGTATTGTGCCCTTGGAAGGAATTTTAATTTACAAAATGCATGATTGACCTTGTAAACTGCCAGAGAACTTCTCTGATCTGCTTTGGAATTTTTGTAGTTTTTCCCCATTGACCAACTTAGCAGCACCGAATACCAGAATTAAAAACACTGATTGCGTTGGCTGTTTGCTGTGGGATTACAACAGCCTTAATAACCTACTACAGTCATCTGGCAGGGTCAGGTTAGTTAGCTTCCTCAAAGGAGCTCCCTTCCTGTGCCAGAAAGATACTAATGCTACCTCTCTTGGCGTGGGTCGAATTCCTCTAATAACTTCATGTCCCTCATCACACCCAAGAAAATGATTCCCGAGGCAAAACGCATGATTGTGTTGTCATACTAATCCCTCTAAAATCATTTTTTGTTGAAACGAGCAGGTACCTCAGTAGCTTTCTACGGCCTCTGTACATTCCCGTCTGCTTTCAGATCATTTCCCAATGTTTCCAGCTTTGCGGACCGTTGTTAGGGTTAGGATTCACGTGAGCATATGTGCAGCTCCCTTTGTGCGAAGGGCATGCATGCGCACCTGCCTCTGGAGCACGCATACGCATACATGCACTCACCCACTGCTTGCGCAAGTGAGGATGCGCTCGCTTGACTGTTCCACGGCCCAGTTGCAAACTTGTCACGGCCCACTAGTGGGCTGTGCCCCACAGGATGGGGACCCCTGGTTTAGAGCCAAAAGGCTGGATGAAATTCAGGGAGGATTGGTCCATGCCCACCTAACTGGTAGAAAAGGGCAATTCTTCCAAAGTATTGGAACCCAGGACGATGGATTCAGACCGCCGAAATGGCTCTGAAGAAAATTGGTTCCACCACCCAGAAAGAGTTGACCTGCTTTCGAGAATAGCATTCAGACACAAAAGCTAAAAACTGACTTTTGAAAAAATGTAAAAACAGTGCCCAAGTTTGCCATAAGTATCACGGGCCCGCAGAACATTCTTCCTGATGCCTTCGTTTTCAATATGTAAACATTCAAATTATAATATTTTGAAATAAGGGAGGGGAAGAACAGCCTGATTTGAGGACTTGAAGGATATTGAAACTCTTAAGGCTTCCCGGAATTGTTAAAAGCTTTTTTTTAATTATAACCAGAATATGCTTTTCCTAGGAGAACAAAATAAAGAGGAATTATGTCTTTATGGGGGATGCCTTCCCTCCTATTAGCCTCCATCTGTGGTCTGGAGCCAGACACACATTCATGACCTCATCTTTGAGAAAAGATCTGCTGCTGTGACAGATTCCCAGAAGGGTATTTCAGGTTGCATTTAAATAATAGCTTCTAAGATTCACCTCTGCGTCACTGCCTCCTACTGAGACTAAACATCTGTATAATGGTGGGTTTCTGGCTTTGTATCGTCTTCTCCGTCTACCGATCTTTTGTAAAATTCACCTAATCTTGATCCCTGGGGGCTAAGGTACAGTAAAAAGGGTAATTGCCCAAAATCTGATTATATTCCTTTCCCTAATGTGTATCATGTTGCAAATAATCCCTTATCAAATCTTGCCTTAACTGCCTAGTTATAATAATCTGGAACGTGTAGAGCTCTCTGCATGCTTTAAAATTGCTACCCAAGTCTCGACTTTTGGCTGGGAAGAACATGTGTAAGCTAATTCCTGAAACGGGAGGGACATACAAATTCAATGCCATCTGTGTTGAAAATTAAAATTGTCTTTGGGATGAACTCTTTTCAAGGAATCTTCACAAGCATATAAGCATGCCATTTGAGCAAGTGACTCCTTGCTATCCTGCACTGGATAACTTAAAGGGAGAATATCTGAGTTGGGACAAATTCTTAACAATGCAACTGGCAGGTTTTCTTTTAAATTGAATCTCTGCAGCCAAATGAGAGACTTGGTTTCCTGCTAAAAAATTAGGGTGGAGCAGCAACAGATTCACCAATCAATCCTTTATTGTCAATGCACAACATGTTGTGCAGCGAAATTGAACCAAACCTCTGGGTATTTCTTTAAAAAAAAAAAAAATCTGTTCCGTGGCACAATCAGAGCTTAGCCCGGAAGCCCTGAAACCATTTCAGATTTAGTTAAATTTCTTTGGTGAATTTGAGCAACTCTTTTCCACTTGGCCTGAACGATATCCTACTCGGAAAACCTCCTGATTTGTGGCTTTTGTTGGTGGTTCTAATTTGGGAAGCTGGATGCTGCCTCACCCTCCTCCTCATCAGGCATGTCGAATAAGCAATTAACTCTCTTTGCCGTATTAACGTGATCACATCACTCGATATATCTCTTTCCTTCTCTTTCGTGTTGCTTTTCCCTTCCCTCCCTCTTTCCCTCCTCCTTGCTCTTGGCCTACAGATAGCTCGGGAGGCCGAGGCCGCAATCTTTCACCGTCAGCTGTTTGAAGAACTTTACCATCACACTTCTGCCAACCGGAGCCCTTCTGAAGCCATGGCTGTAGGCGCCGTGCAGGCCTCTTTTAAGTGCCTAGCTTCAGCTCTGATAATTTTGACAGAATCCGGCAGGTAGGGCTCAGAGGTAGCCAGAATAACCAAGTAAAGCTTGTCTAGAGAATTTGTTACTGGTAGTTTTGAGGATGTTCTAAAAATAATAATAATAATAATAAAACATTCAGCTGCTGCTCCATGCCAGTAGGGTTCTCCCACAGCACTCCTAAAACTATGAAAAAAAAACCCATCAGCCTGTCTCCATCTTAACCAAGCAGGATTTGAGGTCGGTCGAAGCAGACTCAGAGAGGTTCGCATTCGTGCATGAAGGAATGAGTGCACAGATTGCTGGCAGACTGGCGAGGGTGTAATGTGGCAGGTCTTGCGCCAGGTGAGGCCAGGTGTTGGATGCAGACCAAGGGATCTGAGACTAACCTGCTTTTGTGGAGGATGACCGCCTCTGTCGTCTGTCCATCCGTCCCCCACCCACCCCCCAGCAAGATGCTCAGTTCACCTACCTTGGTTGCTTCCATGCTGGTTCTCTCTGTTCGACCTGCCATCATCCCACCTTCGCAAAGCAATGCCCGATGCGATCGCTGTCACCCCGAACGCATGTTGCTCTTGTAGATTGCTCGCGAAGCCGAGGCAGCCATCTTTCACAGGCAATTGTTCGAAGAACTCCGCCGGCTGGGCCCCCTGAACCGAGACCCTACCGAAGCCGCCGCTGTGGGTGCCGTAGAAGCTTCCTTCAAGTGCTGCAGCGGGGCCATTATTGTGCTCACCAAGTCTGGAAGGTAGGAGGCCGAAAGGTGCTGGCAGAAGCCGCACAAGGACTTGCTTGGATGGCCTGATAACAGACAGCGCCCTGCTTCTGAGCCTCTTGTCTTTCCTCCTTCTC
This sequence comes from Myanophis thanlyinensis, assembly GCA_017656035.1. Lineage (NCBI taxonomy): Eukaryota > Metazoa > Chordata > Lepidosauria > Squamata > Homalopsidae > Myanophis > Myanophis thanlyinensis. Next base: position 9,554 of record JAEANM010004249.1, read on the forward strand.
AAGCCCAGGTTTTCAGTCTCTGGATGGAAGCGCTGCCAACATAGCCTTGGACTAGGTCTTCCCAGGCCAGGAGCTGCTTGCTTAGCCAGTGGTCCTCCACTCTGAACTGAATAAACTCTGCACAGGGTTGGACAAGAAAATAAAAGGCACTACGTTTAATAATTAAGTTCGTGTATCACAGAGTTATAGACCGGTGTTTCCCAAACATCTGCAACTTTTGAGATGTGTGGACTTCATGCTGGCTCGGGAATTCTGGGAGTTGAAGTCCCCACATCTTTGGTCTCACACAATAAGAGTGAAATGGCAGCTTGCGTTGGACATGTGCAAACGAAAGTTGAAGCCAAGCCTCGTGGGAATTTTCACGGGGCTCATAATTTGTGTGAGCAAGTCTTAAAAAGCTTTTTAAAAAGGGCATAAACCTCCAGTAAGCTTTAGAAAACCTGCTTTGGTGAAGTTGTGTAATACACTCCAAATATAGTGCCACTGAAAGTTTGTTTGATCTCACTCTTTATCAGCACACAGTTTTTGCGCATTAAAGGGGGCAAGTTTGCTTGTGATTCAGTATATGATGGGACCCAGACCACCATACTTAAAACCCTAATGCAGGGGTCTCCAATCTTGGCAACTTGAAGACTTGTGGAATTCTGGGAATTGAAGTCCACAAGTCTTCAAGTTGCCAAGATTGGAGACCCCTGCCCTAATGTCTATTTGAACTTGGTGTGTTACAAGAACACAGCAATGCCTTTGTTATGCCAAATTTTGCATGCCAAGCAACTGTCTGCAGGTCTGCAGTTTGTTTATATCTCTATTGAAACTGCAGAGTGGATTTATTTTCTGCAGATCAGACGAAGCATGTCTACACTATTATTATTACGCTTTGCAGCTAGAATGGATGCAGAGTTCTAAATGACTGATTCTCCGAAACAAGGATTATCTATCTGGGAGAAAAAAATATTTTTGCAGCTGCGGAATGCAGATTTGGAGGAAATAATGGGGGGAAAAGCAACTGAAATGAGCAGTCCATCATATTGGCATGCCCATGAAATTAGAACATACTTCCTGCTAAATCTTCCTTATTGTTTTCTCATAAAGGGTTCCTGCCTATTGTTTGCTTATCAGTTCTGAAATATTGCGTTCTGCAAATATAATTTAATTCTGGATTGTATTTCCCTCATTGTATTTCTGTAAATGCTTTTTTGATTTCTTAGCAGATACCAAACAGCCCCATTTGCAAATGCTTGATGTTGAGGGGAATTGAAAAGAGAAACCAACGGGCGTCCATTTAGGGCAGATATTTTATTGAATGCGCTAAATTCCATAGACTGCTTGTTTCCTGCTGGGAACTGATATTTTTTAAAATAATACTAGAACCAGTTGAAACCACAATGTTGTACGTATCAATCTCAGAGTCTTTTTCCCCCCCCGGTGGGGGGGGGGTTTTTTTCCCCACCCTTTGTGTCCCCCCCCCCCCCCCCCGTTTTAAAGCAAAACTGCACTTGTAGAATTGTTGTGCATTCAAGCCCAGCTGAAGATGGTTTAAGCTTCCCAAATCTTTTTCCAGATCTGCTCACCTGGTGTCCAGATACCGACCACGGGCCCCCATCATTGCTGTGACCCGTAATCCTCAGACCGCCCGCCAGGCCCACCTCTACCGTGGCATTTTCCCCGTGATGTGCAAGGAGGCAGCCCTGGACGCTTGGGCTGAAGACGTCGATCTCCGCGTCAACCTGGGCATGAATGTTGGTAAGAAGTCGTCATTTATGGGTCTGGAGTTTCCTTCCTTGCAGGATGAGGGTGTGGAAGCGGAAGGAAGCTATTGCTGTGAAAATGCTATCTTTTAAGACAGGACTTTGAAACTTAACTTTGGCCATTTTTTTTTAAAGACTAGTGGACTTCAACTCCCAGAATTCCACTGCCAGCCAAGCTGACTGGGGGATTCTGGAAGTTGAAGTCCACAAGTCTTAATTACAGTCCTATGTTGCGGTTGTAAGCTGAGGCATTACATGGCTAGACTTTCCTCAGTGGGTAATGGAAGCTGGCAGAACAGGTTGAAAATTGTGGTCTCGTGACTGCACCGCAAATAGCCGCAAAGGTTGCCGAGCACCCAAGTTGAAGTCACGTGACCACAGTGGGGCCGTGGCCCTCCTAACTCTTGAAAATGGATTGTAAAGTAGCTCTGCTGAAGTAATGTCATTAAGGCGGTCATTAACGCGACCGGTCGTAGGTCAAAACTCCCTGCGGGATTCTACATCACCCATCCTGCTGCATTCTCACATTTCCCGTTTTAATCTTTTTCCAGGCAAAGCTCGTGGGTTCTTCAAGTCAGGAGATCTGGTCATCGTGCTTACCGGCTGGCGCCCTGGATCCGGTTACACCAACACCATGCGTGTAGTGCCTGTCCCGTAAAAACGGATCCCGGCGACGAGTCCCCCCTCCTCCCGTCTCACCCTCCCCCCTGTCCCTCTCGCATTAGGCCACCAACTGCTTGCAATTTTGTATTTTGTCTGGTAGAGCGGATAGTAGCGACTGCCATAAGCCATCGAGTGCAGTAACTGGAGGGGGAGGGGAGGGGAGGAGCGGAAAAAAGAAAAGAGACTTCAATTTAGAAATACTTGAAATAGTTTGATAAGTGGAACTTCTCCCGTGTTTCTTCCTTGCCCTGGGCTATCCGCCCCTTATTTGTTAGGAAGCCAGTATGATCCAGCAGCCAGGGGATCGCCCGGTTTCTCTCCTGGAGCGATTTACTCTGCAGGGAAACCAGGAATCTTGGCTGGCTTATTTAGTGCGGCATCGTAGGCGAGGGCTTGGTGTCATCTTTGTCCTAAATCCCACCTTCCCAGCCTCTCATCTTTCTGTAAGTCTTGTGTTGCCAGCACTCTGCCAAAACACTCACAAGCTCTGCTACTCCAATAGTTTGCTCCATCTTGCAGGGCCTCCCTGGTCCTTGCTGGTGAGATTTTTGTCCCCCTCGTAAGCCACGATGAGCCTCACTTGATCAGATCGACACACACTCCAGTTGGGCTCGACACGAGAGACACCCTCTCTCCCTGCCCCTGGGAACTTTTAGAAAGCAAATCTTTTAAGCCTCCTGTTCCTCCATGCCAGTAGGACCCCGAGGGATTATCAGATTATATATTTTTTCACAGTGGGTTGGTCCGGGAATAGGTTGCGCTGGTTTTGACAGCATAGGAAGATTTGGGGAAAATCCTAAACTGAACGGAAACGAGCCAGGCTATCGGGATTGTTCCCATCAGCTACCCAGGGTTGCTTGTGCTGCTGTTTTGTTGAGCTGTCTTGTGTTCGAGTTGAGTCATGCCTCCTGACAGTGCACTCTGTAACTCTCTCTATACATTACCTGCTGTTAAAAGAGATGCATCGGATTGTCAGATGCCACCTTGTACATCAATAAAGCAGAGTTCAACCCATCCTTTCCTGTTTGGAAGTTTACCAACTCACAGCTGGGTTGCTGGGCTGCATGAGAGACAAAAGTGAATCGGGGGAGGGGACTGGAAAGGGTATATAATATGGCTGGGCATCATTCTCCTGAAATTGGCCTTTGGTTCAAAATACGGTTATTAAATTGTCACTTCCGTTCTGCAATAATGGTATAAATTGAGCCCAATGTCTTCCCTTTCACACCTCAAATAGCAATGGATACTTGGGAAAAAAGTTGTGATTGGGAAACACCCCAACTTTTATATGTGCAAACCTGTAAACCCCTTGTTTTCAAGGAACTGCATAGCTCCCAAGTAAACATCTATGCTGTACTACTGTTTAGCATATAGTATAGTTTGAGTTCGTTTCTGTTTTTTTTGCACATAGCAATGGAAGATAGTAAAAGATATTGGGAATACCTGTTATTTCATCTTAACGGTTATAAATTTTGCTAAAATGTGTAGCTATAGACATGAAAATACTGTAAGTTGAACTTAAATTTCACAGAAATAGAGATTATATTAAAGAGATAATACTAAAGATAATATTAAAAACCAACTAGCTCGCTGAAATACAACAGACCCAGAAACTCCCATGCTCCAAGGGTTACAAAGCCATATTGAATGGTGAGCATGGAACAGCATCCAACAGGTATCCCCGGATACAATCCGGAACTGGTTTTGTTTTTCTTTTATTTTTTCAACTTTAGCAACTTTTAAATTGTGTGAACTTCCAGCTTTCAGAATTCCCCAGTCGACAAAGCAAACTTAAGCCAACGATCTGTTCCCAGGTCCATCTAATTTTAACTTGCGATGCACCCAGCAAAGGACACCTAGGAAAAAGTTCCTGTCAGAAGATGTGGCACAGGGACTCCTATGAGATTTCTGTCCTCTTTCCCTGCACAACTAGGGAGTTTCTCCAGGGATCTGTTAATGAGGCTGTTCCTGCTTTGTAGCTTCCAGCGGAAGCTGATCGTCTCTTGTGAAGGCTGCAAAGCATCTTGTCAGGCCCTGAAGGTTTTGGTGGAGCAAAGGGAATTTGTGTGACTTCTCTGTAGGCAAGTGCTTTGGACCAGGGCCCATTTTTGCAGGTGCCTGTAGCTAACTCGTGCTGGGCAACCCTAATTTTTTAAAAAAACTCCCTGATGAGCTTGCTCCTTCCCCTGCCTTTCTTCCTTTCACCTCAAATGACTTAACAAACAAAGCCATTACTTAAAGCAACCCTTTGTTCTCTTATTTTGGAGGACCTAAATGGGTTCCCAGAGACTAAAAAAACCCAACCCAGTGGTAGAAGCTGGAGTTTTGCAAGACACCATGACCATTTTGGACCATTTGATTTTTTTTTTTACAAAATTAAAAAGTGGGACAAGAATTTGTGGATGTATGAGTGTCTCCAAAGTAGCAGCTTTGCTGCTGCCTCATCTTAAGAGGAATTATTGACTGTCCAGTGCATAGGTTATCCTAACTCGGGAATTATGTACTTAAATGCAGCAGTAGCACAAGTGGGGTCAGAAATCCAATTGTTAAGGCCAATGTTTCTCAACCTTGGTGACTTTTAAGATGTTTGGACTTCAACTCCCAGAACATCTTAAAGTCACCAAGGTTGAGAAACACTGGTTATAGTTAGGTGAGTTGCACCCATCATTATGACCTGTTTTGCCAAGGTTGTTGAGCAGGTCCCTAGTCCTGTGATGGCAAACCTAGGGCCATGCAGAGCCATCTTGCTGAGCACACAAGCTGTCAGCAAAGTTACCTCCAGCTGAGCATGCACATGTGATTATGCATGTGCACATGCAAGACTGCAGAGACCCAGCTAGTCTTAGGGCCTCCGCTGTGCATGTACATGCGATTGCAGCAGGAAATTAGCTAGTCTTTGGAGATCTGCGCAAGCACACACGGTTGCTGATGTGTCCATGAGTGCCTGTGAGCAGCGCACATGCATGCATGCACAGATGGTGCAGTTGCATATGCAGCGCACATGCAAGTGCAGATGGCACATGCAAAGCTCATACTTTTTGGCACTCCATAAGTAAAAGGTTCGCCACCACTGCCCTAGTCATTCAGCGAATGATGTCATTATGCAAATTAGGCTTCCAGATTTTTGCCAGCTGGAAGGTCTCAAAAAACAAAAAAGCAGCCACCAGATGACGCCAGGCTGCCCCAATTATTATCAATGCTGCCCTTTTGCCAAGTGCCTGAATTGTGCTCACGTGGCCAAACGGCTGCTACACTAAATAATCGTAAATCTCATTGCCCTAACCTAGGGAGCATCGAAGTCCTGATGATGTTACTACTCGGGGTCATGAGACGTCTGCAAGAAAAGGAGCCGGCTTGAGGGTTTACAGACGGCAATCCCATTTGGAGGAAGGGCTTTTTGCACGCCGCTCGGGGCGTTGCATTGCAACCTCCCCGCCCTTCCCCGTCTTCTTTGCCCGGGAACGACTCCCGATCAGCCACCTCCGGGGAGCCATGAGCGGCCCCTTTAAGAGCGAAGGCACTTTTTTATTTTTTTTTATTCTTTCCCTCCTCCCAGGCAGGCGCGCCTCGCCCCGCCCCTTTTCTTGCTGATGGGGCGTGGCCTTGCAGCGACGGTGTCGGAAGGAGCCAATCGCGGCGCGAGGAGGCGGGCCGGGCCGGGCCGCCGGCGCTCATAGGCTTGCCGAGTGGGCGGAGCCTGAGCCGGCCCATCGCGAGCCAGGCGGGAGTGACGGCGCGACGTAGGCCGTCGGGGAGGGGCGGGGGAGGGAGGGAGGGGGGAGGGGAGGAGGAGGAGGCGAGGCCGCCGCCGCCGCCGCCGCCGCTGCTCAGGTAGGCGAGTTCCCGCGTTCCCGTGTCGGCCGCGTCGTGGGAATGGGGCGGGATGCGCGGCGGGGACACGCGAGCCGGGACAAGAGCCCCGGGGCTGAGCCGAGCCTCGGGATGGCGGGTTGGCGGGTCTTTCTCCTGCTGCTGCCCCGAGGAAGCTGCGGAACTGAAGGAACCCCCGCCGCCGCCTTTGTATGTTCGTCGGAAGGGGCTGAAGCGGGGACAGGCCGGCGGGGTCTGACTCGGGCGGTCAGGCGCCTGGCTTTCTGCCGCCGTCGGGACCCGGGAGACCGGTGGGTGTGGTGCGGGGGGGGTGTGCAAACGCGTGTCGGCTTCCCGTCTCGTGGGAAAGGCAATGCGGGTGACCCAGGAAGAGAGGCAGGCGACCTCCTGGCAGAAACCCTGCGGGAGTTTTGCCTTCTGCCGCCGTCGGAGACCGGTGTGTGTGTGGGTGGGTGTGTGTGTGTGTGGGTGTGTGTGTGTGTTGGGGAGTGGAGACACGTGTCCCCGTCTCGTGGGAATGGATTGCGGAGTACCCAGGAAAAGAGGCTTCTTTTCTCGGGGAGGGGAAACGGGACTCTAATTCGGGCAGGCGTCCTCCTTTGCTCTCTGCCCTCGTGGGAACGGGTCAGGGTCAGGGTCAAAGTCTGGTGGGCCAGGAGTTGCTCGGCCTTGGGGTTCGGAGGCCCCGGGGCTGTGGAGGAAAAGAAGAAGGTGTGAGTAGAAGAAGGAGGTGTGGCAGGACTATCTTCCATTCCCTGGAAGGAAACAAAAGGTCTTTGGCTGCCATCCCCATCATCTTTCAAGTCCTCGCACTTAGGACCGCCATGAAGCCCAACATCTCTATGGCTAAGTGGGACGTTTGCTAAGGGACTTATTTCCCCTCCTTTTATGACCTTCCTTGCTGTAGCCCCGTTGTTAAGTGAGTCTGGCTTCCCCCTTGAAAGGTCCACCAAGATCCCAGCACACTGCAAAGGCCGTTAAAAATATCGGTCCGTATTTGCCGAGCGTCTGAATTTGGATCAGGTGACCGTGAGGTGCTGCAAATGGTCCTAAGTGCAAACAATGGTCGTAAGTCACATTTTTCCAATGATGGCGTAACTGTCAAACGGTCACTAAAAATGAACTTTTGGTAAGTCAAGGACTGTCTGCACTCTTGCACCAATTCTCTGCTTAATACTGGCTGTACTGGGGTGGTCCCTGCTTCATCTGACCTACCTTGGAGGGTTGTTGTGACAATAGGAGGGTAAAACTGAACCCTGGCATGCAAGAGACAATTCAATGGGCCCCGGATGCTGTTTACAGTCAGTTTTCAACTGGAGCAATATGAGGGTTTTTTTTCCTTTGGTCACTTTGCGTAACTACAACTGCCGGAGACAAATTCCTGCAGCTTTTGGGGCAAGGTTTTTCAGAAGTGGTCTTACCATTGCCTCTTTCCTAGGGCTGGGGGCATGTGACCGGCCCAAGATCCATCCAGCTAGCTTGGTGTCCCAGGTGGAACTAGAACTCACCGTCTCCTGTTTTCTATACCCTGAGACCCAAACCAGGCTGGTTCTCTTGGAAGGCTTGCAAAAGAAATAAAACTTAGTTTGCTTGGTGGGCGACAGAGATTGCCAACTTCTCAGCAAAAATGTGACTTTACACCCCCAATTTAGCTCCTAAACGCTGCTGCTAATGGAGAGAACATACACATTTCACTGCATTTCGTACCATGTATGACTGTGCATGGGATGAATAAAATTTGATTTGATTTAGATTTAGATTTGATTTGATTGAGAAATTCCTTTCTCCTTAACCTCCCTGACAAAACTATGATTTTGGGTTGCTCTTTACAACAAGATTACTGTTCTTTAATTCCGTCCGGCTGGGTGGGGATTAGGAGTCCCTCCTGATGGCAAATATTAAGGGACGGGTAATCTTTGCCAGCTATGTAACCTATTTTATTTTATTTTTTAATAAAATTAGGTGGGCATAGAAAGCTTAAAACTCTTTAACTAGATCCAAAACAGTTGCTTTTAGATAACCTTGGTGGTGGGTGTCTAGTCTAGAGGGTCTGGTTAAAAAAAAAATCAAAATCAAATGGTAACCATAAGGATCTCCTCCTGGAAGCTTTGTCGGGTTTTTGTATGTGCATTGCAGAGATGGCTTTAATGGTGAGTCTCTACTTTAAATTCTGAATTTTGTGTTTTGTTGGTCAGGGACGGCCAATAAATTCAGTCCAGGTATTACGGAACATGCTATACTATCTGTTTCTCCGTTTCCAGCAGTTCAGAAATTTAGGAATTGTAGTTCAGCATCCTTCCCCAATGCCCAAAATCCTACTCTTATTTTTTTTTTTTTTTCATTTGCTGTCTTGCAAGCCAAGACATAGGAATATATACGTAGTGGAGGAAAGAAAAAGAACAGTTAATAAAATTTGGGAACGTTTGCCTCCTCCTTTGGATGGTACCAATAAGGGTGTCTTCAAAAGTTTCCTAGTTCCATCTGATGGTGCTTCTCGGTCCCCAAAAACCCGCATCCTGTCTCCGGGTTGGGCAACGGAGAGAGAGGCTGAGCTACAGAATTGGCACCGGGTTGTTGTTTTTCCAATGCCCTCTTTTCTCTTTTCACAATCCCTGCTTTGTCTGCAATTATCAACATGAACGGGTGTGTGTGTGTGTGTGTGTGCAGACGGTGAGAAGGAAGAATTCATCCGTGGAATGAATGGCTTGCCGTCAGAAGTTGTGGTTTGCTCCATTCCCTGGAGGTTTTCAAACAGAGATCGGACAACCATTTGTCCGGAATGGTATGGCTAGTCCTCAACATACAGCCACGATGGAGTGCAAAATCTGTGTTGATAAGTGAGACGTTGGTGGGGTGAGGTTTGCCCCCATCTGACGTCCTTCCTTGCCGTAGCTGTTAAGCGAAGAGCTGCAGTTGTTAAATTAATATCAGGGTCTGTTATTAAGTGAGTCTTCCCTACTGACTTTGCTTGCTGGAAGGTTGCAAAAGTGGATCAGGTTAACACCGGGGCGCTACGGCTGTCATAAATAGGAACCACACTGGCCTAGTGGCCAAACTTTGATCACCTGATCATGGGGATGCTGCAACGGTTGTGAAAAGTGTGAAAAAATGATCCCAAGTCACTTTTTTCAGGGCTGCTCGAATGGGTCACTTGTAAGTTGGGGACTGCCCCAAGCATGGGGTTGGACTAGAAGATCTTAGAGGTCCCTTACAACTCTGCTCTGCTTTCCATTGGTTGCGCTTATGGCCCATCGTGGTTGCTTTTGTTGCCTTCTCTTGTTTTTCTTCCTGGCTGAAGATGCTTCTGGTTGCCAGCAAACTTCTGAACCCGGTTTTGTGAGTTGGTAGCGAGGTTGACCTCTTTGTGCAGAATTGGTGTGTGTGTGTGTGTTTGTGGTGGGTTTTTTGTTTTGCCGTTCTTGCAAATCCATCTCTCAAACCCCGTTAGGACAAAATGTCTGGTTCTTTTTTACCCTTCCAATGTTTTCCTCTTGTGCCACTTGGGCAGATCGCTTCGTTGCTTGGTCTTGTTGGCAGAAATATCTCTTCGGAGCAGAGATGCTCCAAAGAAATTGGGACATCGGACAGCCTTGAAATTTGGGGGGGCTGTGCCAGGATGGCATCAGACGGGTTCTCTGCCCTCAATCCATCTCGGTCGTTTGTCCCTCTGCTGAATGTAGCTTTGTCTCTGGCACAACAAACGCACACACACACACACACATAGGCAGAAGAGGCTGCATCTTGGCTTCAATGCTACCCGTTACACAAAACCAAATCTTCCCCTTTTGACCAGCCGGATTTGATTCTTTGATCCTGGCAGGATGGTAATTGATTCTTGTGCCATCTGCCCTTCCTCAGAGGACCCCAGCAGCTGGCAGGCACCCGTTAAAGCAGGGGGTGACTTTAAAGAACTCTGGGAGTTGAAGTCCGTGAGCCGTAAAGGGGTCCTTAGTCGCCCACCCCTCCTTTAAAGGCAGTCGGTCGGAAATCTGGGCTAAGAAAAGACCCGTGCCCCATTGGGAAAGCACAGGTGGGAGCCAAGATCCCAGTGTGGTTCTTGAGCTGGGACTGTGAATCAGTGGGAAGCAGAAATAGATAATCTTAAAAGAACGTGCCAAGTGCCGCCTTGAGTTATTTATAAAAATAATTGAGGCAAGATATAAATAAATTCGACTTTGCGGGCCATACCCTACAAACCACTTCTAGCTTAATTTTTTTTCTTCCGTTTCTCCTTGTCCTCTCTTCATTTCCTGCAGCTCCTTTTACAAACCTGGTTTGGAAAATAAGCATGTAACATTTCCCAAACTGGGTTTGTGGCCATTCGGGACAAACTTCCAACATTTTATTGCTCCTGTTTGGAATAGAGTTTAATTGTGTGATGTGTTTGCTGTTCTCTTCTCTCTTCTCCTCTCCTCTCCTTTCTGTCTTTCCTCCTAGCCTGACATATACGATGGGGTTTTTTTTGGGAATTATAGTTTGGTGACAGCCCCTGTTAGAGGAAGGAAGGCTGTTTGGAAATATAAATGAATAAAACTGGAGTAGAATTCTTTAGTCCCTTCCCTTGAATGGAGATGTCAGCTCAAATCCCCCTCCCTATAAACCCATTATGGCTTTTAATAAATCACCAATAGAAAAATGTTCCGTACATGAGTAGGGAGAATTTCTTTGGACTGAAAGAGACCGGCTTGATCTGGGTGGAGAGGGAAGAGAAAGGAACAGATTATCAAGATTATCCTTCTGGTTATGTTTTTAATCAGATTTTCTCCTCCGGTGCCCCGAAACATGGTGTGGGTTTGTTTTTTTTAACTCTTCCAAACCAAGTTGACAGCACAGTGTTTCTTAACCTTAGCCATTTTAATGTAAGTGGACTTCAACTCCCAGAATTTCCCAGCCAGCCGTGCACGATTCTGGGAACTGAAGTCTACATGTCTTTAAAATGGCCAAGAAAAATTTGCCTTAGCAACTTTGAAAATGTATTGGCGAGAGTGGGTTTCTTGGACTGAACAAACCAGCTTTGATCCTCCATGATGAAAAAGGAACGAGGTCAACTAGATGCTGGTGTGCTAAATCAGGATGAACTTGTCTTCTTTCCAGTGGGGGGGGCGGGAATATGTCATCATTTAAGCCTTGATATCTCTCTAAAATAGTCCTTGCCTTGTTTGGTTTAGGATACGATGTACTGTAGAGCAGGGGTCTTGAACCTTGGCCACTTTATGACTTGGGGACTTCAACTCCCAGAATTCCTCAGCCAGCGTGCGCTGGCTGAGGAATTCTGGGAGTTGAAG
>JAEANM010004250.1:3383-21078 GCA_017656035.1 Myanophis thanlyinensis
GTGGGTGGAAGAAGGAAGGAAGGAAGGAGAAAGAAGGAAAGATAGCAAGAATGCTCAATATAGTGCTGGGAAGCTTGGCGGTCCATGGGCCAGATGCGTCATGTGCAGGCCACACCCACCCCAGCTCCGCGAAGGGAAAAAACATCATAAAACATCATGTGACAACAACATGATGACATAAGTTTGACACCCGTGATATAGTGGTTGGATATTTTCCTCAAAAATATATATTTTGAAGAATATATCATTTTGATGAATGAAAGACTACAAATAGCAAAGTGATATAGATTGGTTGTAACAGTACTATGGATGAGGAGGTGATGCAAATTGGCCAAATCTAAGATGTTCTGAATTTCTCTTATCCCTGCTTTTTAGTATAAGTTTTATTCTAAATGTTTAACATTCTGAATCATGTTAAAAGATACAGTAGAGTTGCCTTGTGTTTCCATGACAGAACATTGAAAATAGGTAATGTAACTCCTAGCAGGGGTTGTATGTGGCCAAAAGACGATACTGGCCTGTCTTAAAAGAGATGGAGGTCTTTCAGAGACGCCTTCTTGATGATATCTTCCTTCTTTGGGGTGCTTCTCTGGCAAGATGATCCTCTCTGGAAATTGCTATAACAGAAAGCATTGCTAACTAGAACTGATAAATATAGAAACCTTGAGGAATTATAGAGGAATACAATTTACATAAAATTGCAACAACAACAACAAAAAAATCACATTTAATTGATGGACTCCTTCAGCTGCCAGGCTTGCAACCTACAATTACATTCCTCTGACTGTTCTGGGGATTTATTTATTATTTTGGTGACTGAAATTTGTCTGGGATCATAAAGTCAGAAAAATTACAGCTCTGAACAATGTCTAGGAAATGAGAAGTGGCAAGCTGGGGCAACTTCAAGGAAATTTTGGAAAGTGGCTGGAAATATTACAGGCCAATTCTGCATGGTTTCCTACCAATTATAAATGGTTAATCAAAACAGGAAAAATGTCAAGCATGGTGTCCATCTGAAAGAATAGACGATGAACTGCCTTATCGCCTATCCTGTTATTTCACAGCCAAATATGAGAAAACTGTAGATCCTCAGATTGCAGACTGCCACCTTATTAAAACTAGAGGGTGAATATTTGCTTCCAACTGGCACTTGAAGCCTGGGGCCAGTGGTTTAACATCTCATCTTCTCTTTGCTGATATTAATTTGTTTTTCAGTCACTGTGATGTAATGGGGGATTATAAAAACAGACTAAAGGACCATAAACCAGACATAGACTTGTACTAGTTTTGTTCTTTTGAATCCATGCCCGGATGAGTGACTTCCAAGTTCAGTTTATCATTTCTCAATGCCTTATAAGCAGCATTATATGGAGCCTTATTGAGTGCCAGGCAGTAATTATTAGCTGAGATATTTTGAGCAGAAGGCTTGCAGTGGCCAGGGTTGTGAGTTGAATACTTTCTCTATTTCTTTCCAATCCTAAACTTTAATCTGTTGGGCATTGCAACCAATTGATTGACAATCAAGTTCTCTGAACTTATCTGTGCTTTTAGTCAGCGTAGTTTATGCTTGTTGGAGTTGGCCGCCATTGTGACCACAAGGGAGAATTCAACTTGACTTAGATGCAGTCCTTAGCTTGCCTATCTCATATTATATAAGACTGGATTTAGGCTGGACCCAACTCTCACTGTTGACCTAATTGTAGACAATATCTTTGTCATAATAAAAAAAGGAACAACTAGAGCTAGGGTGTCAAACTCGATTTCATTGAGGGCTGCATCAGGGCTGTGTTTGACCTCAGGGGCCGTGGGGTGTGGCCAGGGTGGGATTAGTTAGGTCGACATCACTTGTGTCAGGGCACCTGTGGCGGCCTGAGTGCTCTGCCAGTGAAAACGGACTTCTGAGCTCCATTTTTGCTGCAATGCCCTTCTGCAACTTTCTGTTAGTGAAAATGGCGCTCAAGAGGGCCGTCAGCCCTTGTAAGCTTCATTTTTGCTGACAGAAACACCACGGGCTGGTCCTTTGCTGTTTGTAGAGCAGCCCCAAGGGCCAGATCTAACCACCCTGCTGGGCAGATCTGGCCCCTGGACCTTGACTTTGACACCCTTGAACTAGAGGAAACACATGAAACAATCAAATCTTCAAGGGAATAAAATTCACTTGGAAGAAGAAAACAACAACTCACTTCCCTTTCTGGATATCCTTGTCAGCAGAAGAAATGGCAGCAAAACTGGGCTGCCATTCCAGATTTAAGTGGCATAGCCTGACTTATAGGGGTCTACCCTAGGGATGGACTTGAGGCTTTCCTTGACTCCTTGATTTCACATTATTTTCTCTCCACAGTAAGGATCTGATTTATAGTCATCTGTTGAGATAGGAAAAGCTACTGGAGAGAATACCTGTGGACAGGAATCAGGTCTTGGTACAAGTATCAGTCTTTTGCATTCATATGATTTTTTTAATAACATCTTTAAGTGAAGAAGGGTGACAAAACACTTTTATAGAGAGAGCCAACATTTTGGAAGGGTTTATTAGGCTAAATTAAAACCTAAAGCAAAATAGATAGATAGATAGATAGATAGATAGATATCCCTCAGCATACTCTAATAATTGTGTTAGCACCCAGTGAAATACATTTTTTAAAATACTGATCAATAATTATTTTGGAGTATATACCTTTATAGCTTAATTTAGAAATATCTGATCCTGATTTGAGACTTCTTGTAAGCATGCCTTATTTACATCACTGCACCTTTAATAAGATTTCACAGTGTGCTAAAGCATTGAGGTGGGAGGTTTATAAGTTCTGTATTTCCATATATTTCACCTCATTTCTGTTAGTGGCCTGAGAGGGGACTACAACTACATTTTTCCTGAGTGGAAGGAGTTAACAAATGACTGGACTGTAATCAGAACAAGAAAGAGCTAGGTAAGCCAAAATTCTATTGAAGAATTAGCATTTGAAAGAGAAATTGAATAGAGAAAATAATAGTGGCAATTTATTTGGCCATGGATCAGTGCCAGCTTAACTTTTTCCAGTAGGAATCTTCTAATCTCCAGATACATGTCTTGGTGTAGATATGCCGATCTGCTGAGGGAATCTTCTGTCAGTACTTGTCTTGCTACAAATTACTTAGCTTTAAAGCTGTAATTATGGTAATGCAGTGGATTGCTGTCTAGTGAAACCATAAAACATTTCCATCTGCCTGTCACAGCCCTGAAGCAGACAAAGAACCCTGAATCTGATTTAGCAATGGCTTGAGGATGAAAAGAAAAAAAATTCACAAAAAGCTGCTGTAGAATTTGTTTCACATTCTCCAAAGCAAAGATTAATCAGAAGTTTTGATTACGGCTGGCTTAATTAAAAACAACAATCCTTTCTTTTAAGACATTAGTAGTAATGTCTTTTTTGATTCTGATTAGCTTGTTTCTTACAATGAAGAACGCCAACAAGAGATGTCATAAAGCTATCCTAATCTGAATTTTAGAGAATTATGCGGTTGTAGTTGAATGAGAGCAACGTGGTGGCCTAGAAGTTGTGCGTTCACCGCACGAACAAGAGACTGTGAGTTCCTTTCTAGGTAACGGTAGACATTTCTCTCTCTGGGTGCAAAGAGAAAATATCTGCTGTGAGCTCTGCATAGGCATCAGGAAAGGCATCTGGTTAGTAAACACTCAGCTCCATTCAGTCGCCTCTACTCCACCCCGATGCAAGGGATTACAGGGTCATTAAAAGAAAAAAAATGTTTGTTGAATGGAATGAGTTTTGGTGTGGTAATTAAGTTATGAGTAAACATTATTGGAAATGGCAGGTCACTATTAACTTCTGTAGGCTGTAGCACCGCTAATTAGCCATTTATATAATTATTGAATAGGCAATGAAGTATGGTGCTACAGCAGCCCCAATCCTGTGCTCCTTTTAATAAGCCTTGAAGTTGTGGCTCTTTCCCCAGACTTTTGAGCATGGATGGGTTGTGAGAAAAGGGTTCGTGTATCTGTTTCCCTGGAATGACCATCTTCAATTTCTATTATCTGTTCTTTTATTATTTTCCCAGCATTCAATCTGTATTTGAGTCTCGAGACCCCTTATGTTCTTCCGGTTGCCCATGCTTGCCTAAGTTTTTAAAATCCATGCCTCTTTCAGGAAACATACACAAGCCTGTTGTGAAAAATCATTCAGTTGTATACAGTATTTATGAGATAAACCCACACCTTTTGGATAACAGGAAACACCCATGTGCAGAATTTATGTAAAAACTCATCTCTCAGAATTTGAAAGAACACATTATTTTGGACACATGAACAAGAATGTGTTTTGGATCAGAGTTCAGCGTTAAAAAAAATGATTTACTTTCTTATATTTGATTATTTTCATTTTTCTGACACGTTATTAATAATTTGGTGACACATTTGGAGTTGTTGGCGATTATATTGGGGAGCCATTTTGGAGGAGGAGAGTGATGGCCTCAGGGCCTCATTTAGACAGCTGTTTAGTGGCCCCCAGAGCACCACTTTTAGACACAAAGCTTGCAACTAGATGATGTGTTTTTGAGGTAGGAAGGGGCCCAAACTCTCCTCACTAAAGTGACCTGATCTCGGAAAACCTTGCTCCCAAATCTGCCCTCATGCAGCCCTCAGTTACAAATAAGTTGACCTCAAGCTCACATTCAGGGGAGCAGTTTTAAAATGGAAGGGAGCCTCTCTGTAGTATTTGCAGGAATGGAATGGTAGAACCAGCCTAATGGTGGAACGTCCAAAATCTTAAATCATTTCTGTTCTTTTCTTCCAGCTTGTTTGCCGGCATCGTCCCTCGAATCTCTTCCATCAGCCTTGGAGGTTTTATCTTTCTTGGGATGTATGACAAGATCCGAAGTTTGCTTTTGTGATTTTGGTCAAGCTGTGGAGCCACTATCCCAACCACCACCTTCTTAATTCTGAAGGGTTAAAAAAAACATATATTCATAAAAGTTATTCCTTTACTTCCCACACGTTTCTGTTCTCCCTCCCCCACCCCATTTCTCCCTTCCCCTTCTCCCTGCCATTCCTGCCTCCTGTGGCTCAGCAAATGTTCAACAGCCTGGACTTCATGCTCTCTATTTAAACAAGAACAAGAAAGCCTGTAATTCCATTTCCTTAACAAACATGTCCATGTATGGAGAGTCCTGTTATGGTGGTGAGCTCATGGAGAAGAGTCTGCCAAGAAATTCAGCTTTGGGGGGCAAAAGAACCTATTTAGGGGCTCCAGCCAAGGGACTGAAAAGCATTATTATTAGCAGTCACTTTAGGGAGTGTGATGTGCAAATGACAGCTTGGTCTCCATGGCCATAGCAGCCACACATATTCATCACAGAATGGCATCAGAGTCACCCCCGAGAAGAAAACAGCATCGTTAACATGACTGAAGACTTGCCATGCTCTGGAGGACAGACGGAAAAAGCAACAAGGGTTTTTATTTTCCTTTTAAAATGTATAGAAGGGGAAAACCCCATTTGTTTCTTGTTTGAAACCCATTTGGAAAATCTAGACCACTGTTCATACCTGCAGGTGCATAGCCAGCATTCTTGCTTGGATAAGCAAGACTGCCTTTTTTTAATTAGACTCGAATTTCTTTAGTACCGATGGAGTACAATGTTGTATTATTTTACCGCCTAACAGGGTTGCCTATGAAAAAAAAGAGCAAGCTTGGGTTTTTTGTTTTTTTCCCTTCTTTCCCATCCTTTGCCCCCAAAGAATCAGTTTGGAAAGAGGTGAAAAAAATGAAGATATAGGGAAGGGACGTTGGCTAAAAATGGCAACTAAATCTCCCCAAACTGATTAAAGATAATTTGTGTATTTCATTGAATGAGTGGAGTGAATGATTCAGAAATGGCCCCTGTCTGTCATCCTAATTATTCAAATACAACTGTGAGGTCCTTTGGCGTTCTCCTTGATTCAAACCCAGCTTCCTCCTAGCACTGATGTTGCCTAGTTGTGTAATAAAACAACAAAACAACAAAACTGAAGAAAGCACTAAGAATCCCATAGTTCAACCCTGAGCTATAAATATTTATTGATATTCAAATGTTAGTTTGATTTGGTTACCCTAGCCCAGGGGTGGGCAATTACGGCTCCTTCATGACTCGTGGACTTCAACTCCCAGAATTCCTGAGCCAGCATGGCCCACCCCTACCCTTGCCTATTATTAGCGGGTTATGAAATAAGTCACAGCCTTTTAAAAAGTCTTCAAAACTCCAGGAAGCGTAGCAATGCAGAATTTCATTTCACTTCACCCAAAACCGAATTATTTAAAAAGTGCAGATTGATTAATCAAGGCAGAATTGGTATTATAAATGAACCTTTATTAAAGACACGTCAATGCCATTTGTTAAACACTTCCAATATCTTTACAATGTATTCTCAATGTACAACATTGTACCACATTAGTCTAATAAATAAATAACTTTTTACACAAAAATTAATACTTCCTCTTTCACATTGCCTCTCAGAAGCAGCAGATTCACATATTAAGTGGAAGTAACATTTAAACTGTATCTAAAACTAAAATTTCCAAAATGTTAATATGGCAAGTGTGCTTAACAATTCCACCAGTGATATCCTTCTTCCTATGCCTTGCCCAATTTATCTTCCATCTTTACTTATTAACCTTCACCTAGTAACCAAACCTTTTTACAACTTCACTTTTCTTTAGAAAGCATGTCACTTTCTCTCTCTCTCTCTCTGAACAAGGGGAAAATTTTACCCTGAATATGTTTCCCTATTAGTGGGTCCATTTTCTTTAAAATCACCAAATAAGCCACAAGTTGGCACTTTATATCATTGGACACCTATTCCAAAGTGCAAGTGTGTTTATTATCTGGAGATAGGGGGATGGTGAAATTATGCATTACTTCAGAAAGTCCAGCTTCAACTAAAAAGCAGATGGCAAAACTTGTCTTACAAAACTATACCTCTCCCGCCAACTGAAGGAGAAGGAAGAGTAATTTAATGGCATAATAATCAGATATTTAAAAGCTCTCTCTTACTTAAAGGGAGAGCATATGCTTTATCACAGGTTTTCTATTAGAGGAAAGCCCTTTCCTCGCAAAATTATGAAGAAAAAGGCTTGCACATGTCACACCAAAACCTCTGGTTCTTTCCTATCCAGTTGTAGCAAGATACTAAAACTCATAATGAGAAATAACCTGTGCCAGCTGGCCTTCTTATGCCTATTTAGAAAAATCGGGTTGTTAATGTTTCCTTTAGCGTCAAACAGTCTGGTTAATGTAAGTACATACCAAAAAAGCTTTTCTTGGTGTTTTAGAGTAGATTAAGTCTATTTGTCCCTTCCCACAAAGAAAGTGTTTCCTATATTATGTCCCTAATATGAACTCGTAATATCCTAAACTAAATAATGTTTCCTAGCTTTATTTCTCTGAAACTGGCCTTTAAGTCAAGGAGATGAAGAAAAGAATAGAATGGGTAGCTGTCCTACAGACGATGTCCTAACCTATGTTTACCAACTTTAGGTCAGCCTGAGCCACAATTGATCAAGTGGGGTGGAAAATGGTTTTTGGGAACTATCATAGCTACATAGGCATAAATATCAAGAGACAGCAAAAAAAACCCTCACACTTTTAAGTTATAAAAAGAGTTTTCGTGTATGCGTTTACATTTGTGTTGCGGACTTAACTGAACAGTGTATAAAAACTAAAGTAAAGTAGCCTAAGGTAATTCATGCTTTTTAAATGATTTCCCTTGATAAATCTTTAAGTCAAAAGTCTCTCACAACACAGAGAAGACCTTCAGAATTGGAGCAACTGTCTATAGACCTGAATTCTAAGCCTGGCTTGAAAAGAAAAGGAAATTAGAGGTGTGTGTGTGTGTGTGTGCGCGCGCGCGCATGCGCACGTGGATTATTCATTGTGTCAGGTTACAGCATAAGCAATATTAGCAATACATTTTGAAATCTCTATAAATGGTGTCAAGGTGCCAAGAGAAAACATTAATGAGTTCCTATGCGAAACAAAACAGCATGAGGAGGCCCCTCTTATAATCTTCCTGCTCCGGCTGCTGCTTTTTGAGGTGAGCTTGGCTGTTTAATGTTGTTCCACTAGGATCATTGCTAGGGCAATGAACATTTAATATTTAAATAGAAGTTGGGATTTGACAGAAAGTTGCATGCATCTAAATTAAGGTTGAAATTAGATTGGCATATATTCCAGAAGTCACCATAGAACTAGGATGTTTCAATGTGCTGACCTAAAAAACTCCTGCTGACTGCCACTCCCTTCTCTGGTGCAGGCCCAATTTACATCAGCTGGAAACTCTGCCACATATGTTTCACAAAGTAGGTATTGAAGATATTCTTGGAGCATCTGGCTCACCTCAACGTTAGAAGAGCAGAGTTCAGTTTGCTTTTTAAGCTCAGAGCATCACAAACCTATGGGTTCACTTGGGAGCAAGTCTACAGAAGAAACATACTGTATACCAGGGATGTCAAACTGACTATCTTCGAAGGCTGGATCAGCAGTGTAGTCCTCCATGGGCCGGCTGGGGGACGGGGTTGGGGCGGGGGGGGGGGGAAACAGGACTGATGCCTTCTGCAGCACCCTGCCTCTGGCAGCCAAAACAGCCCCTCCACACACTCCATTTTCAGCCTGGATGGTCTCCTACAACACTTTGCCGGCCAAAATGGGGCATAGGAGGGCCTCACGCGACCCCTCGTACACCATTTTGGCTGCCAAAGTCCTTTGCTATTCCCAGGCTGGCCCCACGAGCCAGATTTAAACATCCCGCCCACGGGCCTTGAGTTTGACACGCCTGCTGTACCCCATTATGCTATCAATATTTCTGAGACGATGATTAGACTAATCAACTAGTACAATGTCTATTTGAGAGAGCTGAATGGCAACTATCATGGGCAAATGACACACCCCATCTAATTTGCTTGAAGCTCCATGTCAGCCTACACACAGTTCTTCAGCTTACTGGACTCTCAACAGAAATGTCACTTGCGCACGCACATTTTTTGAATGTTTAAATGTTCAGCTCTTGATGGTGTGCTGTGTAGAGGACTTCTCTCAAATAGCACAGCCCTACAGTGGGGTACCATAGAAAGGGCATTTTTATCAGTGTAGTTTTCTCTATGTAAAATTTGTGGTCCCAACCTCAAAGTTTTAACTAAGACAACAGAACTGTTTCACTTGGAGATGGTTGGGAAAGATTAAAAAAAAGAAAAAATCCTTAACAATGAAAAAAACCCCACAGTCAACATTATATAATTTCACTCAGTCACACATGCACCAAGGGATAAAACAGCCTCTGTTAAAAGATATTATATTTATATTTATATATATGAAAACTCTTATGTACACATTTGTTATCAAATACTTCTTTCACTTTACATCATAACATTTTGCATTTCTGTGCTTTATTTGCAAGCCAACGTGGAGCCACTGATCCTTCTCAAGGAAGTTTTAAAAACTATTTACAAGTGGGCATCGCAGGAACAGGGCTCTGTTCCCTTACTCAAGCTTGCTTCTTGTACCTCACGGAGTTGTCACTTTTCCTTTAATTTGCAAAGCTGTCCATTCAGACTTTGAGGTAGAAGTAGCCTAGATAATTCTGTGCAAATAAGTGGGAGAGACAGAGGGAGCGTGCTCGGTTTATTTGCACCTCGCAAGTTTCCTGGGTCCCTTGTCGGCGTTTCAGTGGCTGGACTGAGGGAGAGAGGTGGGCGACCTTGTTAAATGGCCATTGGAGACAAACCGTGGCTGCACTTCTCCCCCAGGTAATGCCTCAGAAAGTTCAGCACTTCCTTTTACTTGTAGCAGAGAGCCTTCAGCAGGCAGTAAACAGTCATAAGGCTCACAGTCGGCCAAGGGCTGTGAAGGACCTGTAAGGCAATTAAAAGTAAGCACTTTTAAGGACAGTTTTTAAACTATGCTGTTATATCTCTACCACCACCTTTCCCTGTACAAAGACCTAAGTATAAGTACAATCTAATTCTACTTAATCTTATTTGAATGTAGATTTGAATTTTTTTTTCCATTCACAATTTAATTTGGACTTTATCTGATGCCAGAGGACTTTTGCTCTAGGGCAGATCCGGGCACTGTCTGGTCCGTGTGAAGTCAGTTGGAAATCAGAAATCAAACGTAGATAAATGGTGCTACAGGTGGTGGGAAAAGAAGCCTTGTGCAGTAGCCATGTGCTCCTTCGGTTGGCTGGAGAGTGAGGAGATAAAGTGCTTTTCAGCACCTGCACAGCATTTGCCCCTCACCTGAAGCAGCCTGAGATAGGTAGAACCTATCACGTGAGGAGATGTGGGCTCGGCCAGCCACCCCTGCGTTGGTTGAAGTATGGCCATGCAAGTGAATAGGCAGAGCACAACCAAGAGCTATTAGTTTAATCCTCCACACCAGTTCCAGTTGCTCATGTAGTCCCTTGGGAAAATCTGTTACCCAGCCTTGCTGTAGAGTATTTCTAGAGTCCATAAAGAGTGACCCAATCTCACTAGTGGTTCTCACCTAACACAGAGTTTGGACCTTTAGCAGAAATCCCTGACTTTTCTGCTTCCAATGGGAATGTTCTTAGTAGCGATACAGAGAGGGACACTGTGGCTTAGGGGCTAAGAAGCTGGGCTTGTCGATCAGAAAGTTGGCAGTTCAGCAGTTCGAATCCCCAGCGTCACGTAACTGAGTGAGCTCCTGTTACTTGCCAACCTTGCAGTTTGAAAGCATGTTAATGCAAGTAGAAAAATAGGGACCACCTCGGTGGTAAGCTAACAGCACTCCGTGCACCTTCAGCATTTAGTCATGCTGTCATCAGACAGCGCTGACTTCGGATTAAAATGGAGATGAGCATCACCCCCTAGAGTCGGAATGACTAGCACATATGTGCGAGGGGAACCTTTACCTTTTAGTGATACAGAATTGTCTTTAATATAGCCTTAGAGCCATGGTGGCACAGTGGTTAGAACGCAGTATTGCAGGCTAACTTGAGTTCACTGCCAGGAGTTCAATCCTCACTAGCTCAAGGTTGACTCAGTTTTTCATCCTTCTGAGGTCAGTAAAATGAGGACCAGATTGCTGCGGGCAATATGCTGATATTGTAAATGGCTCAGAGAGTGGTGTAAAGCGGTATATAAGTCTAAGTGCTATTGCTAACTTTATTGAGGCCTGGTTTAAATAAGGAAACTTGCAGACCTGAACAATTATTTCTATTACAGGAGGATCAATTATCCACTCATGCCTTCATCTTCTATCAGGGAAAGCTATACATTTAGATTTATTGTAATCTACTCAATATATCCCAGATAGTAACTGAACCCTACTTTAAAATCAATTAAAGCCTGTGTATAAAGTCAGATCAGAATGATTTACATATTTATTGGCCACATATAGCAGTAAGTAGTATATCTTAGATCATCCAAGGTAGAACCTGGTTTGCTTATCCATTAGAGAAAGTTAAATGTTTCAAGTATTTGAGCATAGTCTTTCATGTTTCTAAAAGATCAGCGGTTTGGGGTAGTTCTGTAATTTCTACTGCCCAAAGGGCTACATTAGCATAACCCAGTTTTATAGACACACTGGGGCAAATTAAATTCCAGTAGCAATTAAACTGTTTACCACTAAAATAGCTGCTCAACTATTGAATGGCATTCAGCCTGGCCCATTTACAAACCTAAGGGCATTGGAAACCATTATTTGGACTCTGTTCAAGTCCCCAAAATGTGTTCCTATTGCAGTTTTGAGACTTGAAGCTAGTGTACCAACCATTAAGGCCAGCTTGGAGCAGGATTAACTTCACCCTTCAGAAACCTGTTCGATTCTACAGGGCTGTATTGATAGACAGCTGCTAATTTTGTGGGTATGTAAGAATTGTATGGAGGAATTGCCTAGTATCAGTCTTTCTCCCGAATATGTAGGCCAACTAAACCTTATGGAGGCCAAATCAATGTATTAGGGCACTGATCATCAGAATGTTCACTGTTCCTGAATTTTATCACCAAATGTTAACTTGCCACAAGCTCTCTATGGTAGGTTATTTACACAATCTAATCACAAATAAATGTAGAAGGGCTTTTTCTACAGCCTGTTTTAATGTTCTTCCTTCTGCTCTATTGCACTTGTGGCTCTAGGGAGGCAGAGGCCCGTGCCAACTTCTTACAGTGTTCTTACATAAAACTTCTTAAATGATATCCCAAGAAGTGATTTGCTCTACCCGATTATTTTCATGTTTGGAGGTCAAACATAAAAATTTTATGTTCATTTTTTAAAGGAACGTTAATTCTTCATTTACATTCCACCTTACCAAATACTCTTACTGAGCCATACCACTACACAAAACTTTGATTTAGATTTGTTGTTCTATTGTTTTTATGATAATTTCTGGATAACAAGTTTACTATAGCAATCTATTTTTTTTTCTCTTTACTAAAACACTCAATTCTTATATTCTTTGCCAGAAATATTTTGGTTTCTACACTCCCAAGAGTCCTCTTGGGCAAAAATGCTGACTAAAAAAAGAAAAACAACAATAAGAGTCAATCTTGGCTTTCTGTTTATTTTCCAGAGGGATCCTATGTATTTCTAGAATAAAAACTAAATATAAGATAACAACTCTAAAGGGATTATTCGGAGGAAAAGGATGGACCAATCTGAAATGGATCTTAGCTAGGACTACTGTATCTGGGTTAGAAAAATCCAAATGGCCACTAGATGGCAGCAAAGAAAGTAGTCATACCTAAGCTTCCGTCTGTCCCTCACCCATCTGCCATTTTTAACGCAAAGATATTTATTTGTAATTCACCTTTTTATTTTTTTAAATAACTCAAGATGGCAAACATAACCAACACACACCCCTATTGTTAACACCACAACAACCTCGTGAGGCGAATTGGGCTGAGAGCGTGAGTGATTGGCTCAAGGTCACACTGCTGGGCTTTCATGCCTAAAGTGGGACTAGAACTCACAGCCTCCCGCTTTCTAGGCGGGTGCCTTCACCTCTAGATTTAATGAGAAAGATGAGAGTGACTGACTTCCAAAGGTATCTTTGGAAAGTGTGGGAGGTATTTTAAGAAACAAAACCCCAAAATAGGCACATACCTTTGCTGTCTTCGAGAGGTAGCTTGCTTGGGCAAGCCGCTGACATCCTGTCATGATTGCTAGGGTAAATAGTGCCTCTGACATCTGATTTTCTACTGTCCGTATTTGTGCTGCATTTTAGAGGGCTCGAACTGTTAGCAGTTAGTACGCCATCATGCTTGTCGGAGTCTTTGCTACTGGAAGTATTTGGAGTCATGGTCTCTGCAGCCAGAGAACAGTAATCTGGACCCTTGGGGTAAACGTTCTTGATACCCACGCTCCCATCGCAGTCAGTATATGCGGCAGGCAAGCTATAGGCTTGAGACAGAAAGGAAAACAAATGTAACAAATTGGAATTGTATTCAGACAGAAGAAATACAAATGGATTGATTGATTGATTGATTTACTTACTTACTTACTTACTTAATGTATTAACAGGATTTATATACCGCCCCCTCTCCCAGGGGACTCGGGGCGGTGTACAGCCAGATAAAAACACATATGTAAACAATTTAAAATCTAGTTAAAATTAATTAAATAAAGGCTGATTGAGATTATAAAATTAAGCAATTAAAATTTGACATTTAAGAAACCACTATTAAAATAAATGGAATTTAGAAATTTAGAAATTTAAAATTTAGAAGTTAAGCAATTTAAAGTTTAAACCCTTTCATGAGTCTACCTTTCCTACCTACTGATACAGGTCATGCCAAGTATATTTTGGGTCAGTTCTCAATGAATAAAGATGGTTAGGAATTCTGGAGTTTTCATCCCAGAGATGAAAGACTGTGCTTCACGCTAGAGGGCCCCATTCGTTGTTCCACAGAGCTGGGTAGGCGCATGCCACAATCCTTGAGAACTACAGGCAGTCCTCGACTTACATTTCTTTAGTGACTGTTCAAAATTACAACAGCACCGAAAAAAATGACTTACGACCATTTTTCACAATTACAATGATTGCAGTATTCCCATGATCACGTGTATTTTTGACGGGTGCAGTTTCCCGGGGTCATGTGATACCCTTTGCAACCTTCTGACAAATAAAGTCAACAGGAAGCCAGAATCTCAGTGGCGCAGTGGTTAGAGTGCAGTACTGCAGGCTACTTCTGCTGACTGTTGTCTGCCTGTAGTTTGGCAGTTCAAATCCCACCAGGCTCAAGGTTGACTCAGACTTCCATCCTTCCGAAGTGGGTAAAATGAGGACCCAAGCTGCTGGGGACAATATGCTATTGCTATTCACTTAGCAACCATGTTACGAACTTAATGGCAATGATTCACTTAACAACTGTGGCAAGAATGGGAGTAAAATGGGGCAAAACTCACTTAACAAATTTCTCTCTTAGCAATATAAATTATGGGCTCCATCACTTGTGGTGGAAAGTCGAGGACTACCTGTCTACATTTGGAGGGCTATGGGCCAATACATTTAATCGAAATAACTACGTGTCACTATGAATATCAATTAAATGACGTCACCTGACGCAATAAGTATCACTGAAAGACTCTGAAGTTTTATACTCTTCTTAAAAGAATATTTGAAATAACATGATCCACATATCACACAACATTTCCACATGTTTACTCCTCATTTCTACTTTAGCAACTTCTATTTGTCAATAATAATCCTTAGGTTAGGATAGGATGAAGACTGTATTGGTTCTGGCGTCTTGGTGGAAACGCTACAATATATTTTTATATAGTTGCATTCCATGTGTGAGACAGGCAGCTCGATAGGTTCTTTATATATATATATAGACGAATATTGTTTAAGAGAATATGTGAATTATACAAGAGCAGTTTTTTACAGTATAATCATTATTGACTCTGCTATTTCGTAAAACAGATGGAGAGAGCATTTCACGGACAAAAAGTGTTAAGATGAACATTTTTCAAAGTCAAAACTGTTGCCCAAGTTTGCCTTTGTGTCTGTTTGTGAAAGAAAAGTGAAGAGGCCCACTTCCCATACCTGTCTTGTCTGTAAGAAGCATCCTATCAGGAATGTCTTCTCCTTTCCAAGACTCTTTATTATAGCCCAAGCATAACTTTGGCTGTCGGTAAATGACAGAGTGAACATCGCCCTCTGCATCCCTTCCTCTGCTGAGCTGGCAAACACCTGTAACCAAATAATGAAGATGTTGTCAAACTGCAGGCATGGCTAACTTTTATAGGTAAGACACTCTATGAGGGTGAAGGTTTGTCCTCTGAGCTTCTGGGTTGGTTTCCGAACATTTCATTACCAGGGGAGGTATAACATCTTCAGCGGAGTTTAGGGGATGTCAGTATCAGTGTTCCTCTGTTTATAAGGGCTTCAGGTGCGGGTGTGTCAAGTGAGTGTCTTGTGATGGGTCAGCTGTGAGTCATCAATGAGTCTTGGGATGGGTCTTGGGATAAAGAGATTGTCATGGTTCCAAGTAACAAGCCCAACACAATCAAAACTCTGAGGCCTGGAGGTTCCTCAAAAGTAAGAATTTATTAGGCATGTCATATTGGCACATCTGGGGAAAGCCCGACTCTGAGGGACCCAAGGTTTTCCCCACCCAAATCAACCCCCAAAGTTTTTGCTCCCAGGTCACATATCCATCACATAGTCCAATCAGGTCATGGTCCCTTCTATGGCCGGCTTTAATCCATGCCTCCAAACACCTGGTGAAGACATCCTTGGTTCCCATGGGAAACAATGTTATTTTGGCTACATGGCTACATATTTCCCCAGCTATGTCTAGCTCCCACTTCATGTTCCCACAGCTCCAACTGGCCTCGCTGTGGCAGTCCTGAAAATGCCAAAAAATGGCTTCAGGGCTGACAGGTCAAGTCATTGGAAGGTGAACTGCTGGTGTGGGGGGAGGTTTGCATGGGTTGGTTGAGGGTCGGTGCCATCTCTGGTTGGCTGTGTGGTTGATTTGGATTCTGAGGGATTCATAGGCTGGTTGTAGATCAATGTGTCTGTTGATGGAATTGATTGTGGATTGCCAGGCTTTGATGAACTCACGAGAGTGGTGGGTGGTAGCATGGCCAATGATTTTTGTGCTGCTCCAATCAAACTGGTGCTGTTCGGTGTCGATGTGGGTAGAGATTAAGGATTTGGGATTATGGCGTTTGACTGCCAGATAGTATTCGTGGATCCTGTTTTTTAACTGACGTGATATTTGTCCAACCCAGAAGCTCAGAGAACAAACCTTCACCTTCATCCTAAACTGAAGTTACAAGATATTCGCCACTATTGCAAAAGATACTCTTACCGAATAATCTTACAGAATGTGGAACAGGTAGGAAAGATGGCGAAGTTCATTTGAGGGAGTTATTAGATTACGTCTACACATGTTTGTATGGGTTAACGGAAAATCCTTGAATTATGACTTGTAGTGAGGCCTGCTTGCAAGTTTGTACCGTTGTAAAACAGGTCACTCGTGACCAACCCAGTTTTAGGATTTGCAGCAGTTAGTAAGTGAATGCCATGGTCATTAAGTGAACTCGCAGTCATTAAGCAAGCCAATGGTTTGCTATGGGCC
This sequence comes from Myanophis thanlyinensis, assembly GCA_017656035.1. NCBI lineage: Eukaryota > Metazoa > Chordata > Lepidosauria > Squamata > Homalopsidae > Myanophis > Myanophis thanlyinensis. Next base: position 19,958 of record JAEANM010004250.1, read on the forward strand.
AGTTTTGCAAAACCATTATAGAACACTGTCACATGACCCTGGGGTTTGGCAAATGGCCGTAAATGTGGGCTGGTTGCCAAGTGTCCAACAGATGACTGTCGGGGGAGTCGGGGAGCTTCAGAACTTTGGAACAGGTCATAAGTACTCCTGGGTGGAAGTTGAAGTAAGTTGAAGACTAACTGCACATATACAAAAATGTTCTGATGATCAGTGATTAAGGGTTTTTCCTTCTCAAGCAAAGCTGCAAATATAGGCTGCTGCTTACTTTATATACTTTATATATCCTGTTTTCTTGTCTTTTGTTATGTGTCAGTTGTGTAAGCTCCCTTGAAGAACAGAAGCAGCTGTTGTTGTTTTTCTGAACAGTAGTTGTGAGTTTTTGGCCTGCGTCTCTTGCAAAAAAACAAAAAATAGATACAACAGGTTTTTTTTTCCAAAACGTACCATTGCTCTGGATTTGACCATTGGGCTGCTGGCTGTTTTCCACTCTCCCAACTATTTCTTGTTGATCTGAAAGTGTTCCCTGGGAGGACAGATAGCTTGGCACGTCAGGTGGTACAATAGTCTCATCTTGAAAAACAGGAAAAAGAGAGAAAACTAAAAAACCATTGTCCCAATTATAAGAACAGTGTTGAAATTCAAAAACAGTTAGAAACCATGCTGGTTCAAGAATTCTGGGAGCTGATGTCCACAGGTCATAAAGTTGCTGTAATTGCCTAGTCCTGATCTGAACAAACTGGGAATTGTGTAGAGACCGGTTCTAGGCACCATTATATTCCCCCAAAACAATATTAAATGATGGCTGAGAATGTCTGGAAATTACATTAACCAGGAAAGGTTCTATAGGTTCCACAAATAAGTAAAAATGGCACTCTGGGGGCCATCCTAAACATTTACCCCTGTCAATATAAAGTTAATTGAGATAGTCCCATTGCATTCCCAATGGAGAGGGCTGTCAGCGTTCCAGCTAAACTCCTCATTTCCATTCAGCACTCAAGAGATTGCTTCAGAAGGGACTTCAGAAGGTGGCTGAACCTACCAGACTAGACCTCTTCAAATTAGAATTTTTTTTTCAAACTTATGCAAACTGATATTATTCCCATTCTCCAAGGTCTAAATTA
>JAEANM010004251.1:0-21077 GCA_017656035.1 Myanophis thanlyinensis
CTCTAACTATTTCAAAACCTGTCTGTTTCATTAACACTTCCTTTTGCCACATGGGCATATTTTTCACTAATATTTTAGTCTTATTTTTATTTACTTTAAACCCGGAAACCTTACCATACTGTACTGCAGTGTTCTTGGCAAGATGATTGGAAGAGTGTCTATAGAGATTCTCCGTCATCCAGGTCATGGTTGTCCCAAAGGTGTTTTTTCAAGAGGCAACTAGACTTTTTGGTTTTTCTTTGAAGACGTTTTGCTTCTCATCCAAGAAGCTGAAGAAGAGCTGAAGAAGCTTCTTGGATGAGAAGCGAAACATCTTCAAAGAAAAAGCAGAAGGTCCAGTTGCCTCTTGAAAAAGCACCTTTGGGATGCTTGAAAGAGGTTTGCCATTGCCGCTTCCTGCCTAATGCTGAGATAGGAGGATTGGACTGAGGTTTCGTGCCGAAGGTGAGACTAGAATTCAGCATCTCCTGTTTTCTAGCCTGGTGCCTTCATCACTACCCGAAACTGACCCTTAATAGATATTATCTGTATTAATACATAAAATAAACGTCATTATAAAGCAAAACAACATTGACATTAATTGATAAACAGCATGCATTTGTAGATAGGCACATTTAATTTAAAAGATAAAACATAGCCGTGTCATTTATTTATAAATAGTATATAATAGATTTTAGGCTAAAATCATGCCTATTATTAAATTTTAATTTGCTGAATTTTAAATTTCAAATTTTAATTGTCTAAATTTTATAACTTTATCAGCCTTAATTTAATTAATTTTAATTGGTTTTAAATTGTTTATATGTGTTTTTTACTTGGCTGTACACCGCCCCGAGTCCCTTGGGAGATGGGGCGGTATAGAAATCTTGATATTAAATTAAATTAAATTAATAATCATATATTCCATAGCAGAGAAATAATCTGAGAACTGTCACTCAGTTTTCTTTCCCCTGTAATCTTTGACTGACTCCATCCACTATTATTCACCTCTCAACTGACTATAGTAATCACTAGCTGAGTGGAGAGAGGGAGGATACACTTTGGTGCCTCTGTTAGCACAGCCTAGATCCGTGATGGTGAACCTATGGCACCCATGCCAGAGGCGGCACGCAGCACCTTCTCTGATGGCATGCAAGTTGTTACCCCAGTTCACCTCTGCCACACATGCATGCATGCCTCCTGCTAGCCAGCTGCTCTTCGGGTCTCTGCAGCGCATGCATGAGCGGTGGGGCATGTGCAAGGGTGTGTGAGTGCAAACGCAGGGGGGCACACGCACATGCACGGGGGGCAGGGCACATGCAGGGATCATGTGGATGTGCGGGGTGCATGCAGGGGGGCCACACACACATGCAGGGTGGTCAGGGCACGTGGGGGCCTTGCATGCATTGCATGTTGGGGGTTCGGGCATGCAGGCACGCGTTCGTGCACTCACACATGCACTTTGGGCACTTGGTCCGGAAAAGGTTAGCCATCACTGGCCTAGATAGAGATTGTATGGTATTCACAGTTTTTGACTTCTGGTGATTCCCTGGGCAAGTCCTGTAGGTTTCGTGGCAATATTTTGGAAGTGGTTTGCCCTTCCCAGCTTCCTAGGGCTGAGAGAGAAGGGACTAGACCCAGGTCACCCATCTGTCTTCATGCTTAAGGCAGAACTAGAACCCAGGCTCCTCAGTTCCAGCCTGATGTCTTAACTACTACATCAACAAGTTTTTAAACATTTTATTTATTTTAAAACTGAACGTTTGTCTTTATCTTGGTTTTTTTTAAGAAAATAATCAGCTTAGAATTCTTTTAAATTGAACACTTAAATAAATGGTTACTTTTGCATAGAATTGAGTGCAAACTGATGCCAGTACAGTTTTAGAAATCCTGATGTCCTTAATTTTGTTAAGTTTTCACCCAGATTATTGTGAAATGCACGATCTAGCTCTGATGAGATGCATTAAACCTAAAGCACTTTAAGAGCTTTGTTTTCTCTAATGTGAGGAAAATGAAACAAGATATGATTCAGCGGCCATTTAATATTAAACAATTTATGCATAGTGTACCATTTTGGAAGGTGGTCCTCAATTTATGACCATGTTAGTTATAACCATTCAGAATTACAACAGATCTGTCTGTGGGGTATTTATGACCCGGGTTTGAACTTCTGTTGGTCACTATTCTACAGTCATATGACTGCACTTTGGTGCCTCTCACTAGTTAAAATTGTGATAGGCCAGCCTCCATTGCAATCATAACTCAAGGACTACCTGTAAACTCACGTAACTTAACCTACAGTTGAGTAAAAGGATTACTAAATCAAATATCTGTCAGTTACCAAAATATCTGACATTTATTTATTTAGCATACAGCATACCATACATGGACTAGCAATACAAATTAACATTTCATTTGCCACTAAATTACATTGTCAATAGATGTACTATAATGTGATAAGTAAAATGATTACACAAAGCTTTTTTTTTTGCCTTCAAGTCAGTTTTTGACTCCTGATAACTGCCTGAACAAGTCTGTACAGTTTTTGTGGCAAGATATTAGAAGTGGTTTGCCTTTGCTTGCTTCATAGGGCTGGGAAGGTGGGACTGGCCAAAGGTCACCTAGTTGCCTTCGTGCCTAAGCCAGCGCTAGATGTCACAGTCACCAAGTTTCTAGCTTGGTGCCTTCACCACCACACCAAACTGACAGCCTTACACAAAACTAGCCATGCAAGTACCTATTCTCTAATATTTGATTTGTTTGGACTTTGTTTACACTATAATTCAACAGCAGAGTGAGACGCTAATTGTAGAGTACATGTAGAGGTTAATGAGCACTTTTATTTATCAAGAACCAATAAATGGGAGCAGAAAATGCTTTCCAATGCTTTTGATTGTAAAGATATGCTGTGTTTGAAAGTCCATGATCGCTTTTGGTTTCAATCTCAGAAATGAAAAAATATTGCTGAAAAAAAATAGTTTTGCTGAATTCTGCTTCTCTTTTACCAGCCAAGGAATGAAGGATAAGTTATAGGAAATAACACAAAACAGGTACACTTGCTTAATTCTTCAACTCTTTATAGAGTTTAAGCCTAAACAGCTAAACCTAATCAACAATTACTATAACTGTTGTTTCTTTCCTTTGTATTAAAAGTGATGAAATTGAGAAAACAGAAACACTTTGCTAGGACTGTAGACAAAGTATTAATAGTTTGATCTCAGGAAACCAAACCACAATTGCTACCTTGCTAAACAAACTGACATTTGCAACTTTTTTTTCCTAGCATTTTCCTGCAGTTGTAGGGCTGCTTTTTTTTTTTTTTTTTTTTCAGATCAAACAAGTGTTGATACATTAGTTGCAACAAGAATTGACGGTCCAGCTTGTCATCCGAGCCTAATATAATGGCCTGAGAGAGCGTGTTTGGCCCAAAGTCACCCAGCCAGCTTTCATGCCTAAAACAGGACTAGAACTCACATTCTCCTAGTTTGTAATCTGATGCCTTCACTACTAGACCAAACTCTCTCTCAGTTTGTGACCATTTTGATAGGTGAATATTTTAACTCTTCACGCCAGATAGTAGTTCATAATGATTTAGTGTTTCACTAGGCAAACATTTTTAAGCATTAGAATGCCACATATTGGCTGCAAAAATCTGTCGATTCCAAATCGATTGCAAAGAGTTGGCATTTTCTGGCAAACTATTGACGGCCTATATTTTTGTTGCCATCTGGGGCTTGGTTGGATTTTGCAGCCCAGATATGTAGCCCTACTACACAGAAAAACCCACTGTAACAGACAAGTGAGATTTTTGTTTTTTTGAATGCTGGTTTTCTGTCTGTAGAGAATTTTGGGAGTTAGTTTGAAGGGATATTCTGTCACATGATTTCCACATGCCCTCTGAAATACTGCAGCTAGACATGCTTTACCGCTATAGTGATACCTAGAATTAAGATCTAAGCATTATCTTTTCTGTGCAATTGGCTTCTTTCAGAAACACAGTGCATAATCTGTGTGGCAGCCGTCAGAACCGAAGAGATAGTTTTGAGGATAATTTTGAAATTATTGCTGACGAAGAGCACCTAAAAGGAGAAACCGAGGATACAGGTACTTACTTTATGATAATGAATAAAATACATTTGCTGTTATATTTTGTGATGGTATTATGAAGTAAATCAATGAACAGTTGGAGATGAACAAAAGCAAAAAGCAAAAATAATTGTACAATGTTAATGTTATATATGTATGTCTGTGCATGTGATGAATAAAATTTGATTTGATTGATTTGTTACTTAAATAGAAATCCCACTAAATTGAATTGGACTTATATCAGGGTTAGATCTAATGCAAATTAATTATTTCAGTTTGTAGAAACAACAGAATATTTATCAATGGAGATTCTCAGTCATCTGGGTCATGGTTGTCCCAAAGGTGATTTTTCAAGAGGCAGCTGGAGTTTCTTGTTTTCCTTTGAAGATGTTTCGCTTCTCATTCAGACGTGAAAAAGCTTCTTGAATGAGAAGCAAAACATCTTCAAAGAAAAACCAGAAAATCCAGTTCTCTTGAAAATGTGCCTTTGGGACAGAACATTTACTTCTCTAGTGCCTATACTACAGAGGTATTTGAATTAGCTATTATTGCAAAAATACCTGGGGTGCACAAAATAATTTTATACTCTCTGATGCTTTCAGATACCAACCTATTATAACGTACAATGTTGCCGCATTCTAGCACAGCAGTACTTAAAATCTTTCAGAAGATGACCTGTATCACAAACTGATTTTAATGAGCATTTAGACCATTATTATTTTTGTAATTGGTTCATTGACTTATTTATATTACATAGATTTAGTTTATCATGTTTTTGTGCCCATTTATTGTTTTCAACTTCCCTCCTTTTAGACTTTTTTTTAGATTTTTTAAAATGTAATTGTATTTTTGTTTTGTTTGTTTCATTTTTTGCTTTTAAATTTCTTGTACTCTACCCTTCTTATACTGGTCTTTGACCGTAATAAAGATTTATTTGATTTATTAATGTACTTCCTGCTAAACATGCAGAGAATTGCTCATAAATCTTGTGACTTATGCAGAGCAGATATTAATGTTTTGCTAAACTACCAATTTTTCAGAATATAAATTCTGAGATCTTTCAGTGCAAGAAGGTTATTCTCTATCATTTGTTTTCATTTCAGTCATGGCAGAAATGCAGAAGGACACAAAAATGAGACCAAAGCCACCAACACTCCGAAAATACAAAAAAGCAAGCAGCAGTTTTCATTATTTTGTTGAAGGAGCAGAACAGGGAAAAATAGCTTCTCTTCAGCATGAAGTTTTGATTCTTACAAAGGAAGTAAAATCTCAGAAGGTAAGCCTCCCCTTAAAATATATATCTAGTTTAGATCAATCAAAAGATTTAAATCAAGTATCTAGCCATGTATAAGATAATGTTGGACTAGAAATTATTTCCTGGTACATTTCTAGTGATAATGCAGGTTGTTGGCAAATGTAAAGCAAAATTAAACTGGAAAAGTTTCTGGAAAAATGTCCTTGGATTGACATGTTCTAGCCAGCAAATAAACCTGGCACTTTTCATTGATAAATATATTTAATCATCCAGGCTGCAAGTTGTTTGATTTTTAATATAAAAGAAATTTAAGTAGTATATTACTTAAGTATATTATTAAGAAGAAGTGTCGTTTCTTCTTAATAGTGTGCATATTTTATGTGCTATATTAAATTATATATTTTTATATTTCATGACATTGGAGTGCTGAGGTAACATAAAAGTGGGTGGGGGGCAGCAATGGCTGGCATTTAACAAAACCCAGAAGAAAATAGGCAATCTGTTTGTTTTATACCATTTGTTATTAATGTGTGGGAGAAATGCCACAGTCATCCAGCTTCTCCTCTAGCCCCTTTCCCATTTCAAGATAAGGGCATTGGTTAGCATAAATGAGGCTAAAGCTGTGGGCAGAGTAGCAACTTTGAACCAAAACTCAAAGATGTTAGATCAAGACTCTGGGCTGCGGCCCACTAGTGAGAAGTGAGGTATTTGCAACTGGGCCATGGAAATGGTGGGTGAGTGCACATGCACACACATCCCCACTTGCACGAGCAGCGGGTGAGCGCTTGCACATGCGCCCCATTTATGAGAGCATCAAGTGCATGTGCAAGACGCTCACACAAACAGAACTATGCATGCGTGTTTGCCAGCCACTCTTGCAGAAACATTGTCTCTCCCCCCTCCCCCCCCCCAAAAAAAAATAGGTTGGTCAATTCTGTGTTAGACCACATGCTGGGTGCAATTTAAGGGGGCCTTTTTCCATAGAAAAGAACACTAGTTCTTTGAGGCAATTGAAGAATAATATAGGTAGTCCTTAACTTACGGCCACAATTGAGCCCAGAATTTCCATTGTTGAGACATTTGTTAAGTGAGTTTGTATGTTCAGGAACATACTGTAACAGTAATGTATGTTCAGGAACATACTGTAACAGAATAAATTGTATATATCTTGTAGGAAGGAAATGATGAAAATGTTACATTGATGGGGTGAAGGACATTGTGAAAGTAATACAATTTTACAACAATATTTTTCATGTTTCATAAAAGCATCCCGCCCCCCAAAGAAATGTTATATCCAAAGTATCTTCCATAGGGAAAAAATGTTTTAATTTTACTAAGGAAAATTTTAACAAGAGAAAAACACTGCAAATTTTAGACCAGAAATAAAGAAAACGAAACATAGTGAATCAATAAGAAAAAAGAAAGAAAATTGAAAAAAACAAGCAAAAGAAAAGAAAAGGTTATAAAAAAATGGCTTCCAATCTTCTTAGCAACAGGTAATACTTTACCATCTCTCTCTGAGATTATATCATCATTTCTTTCCATTCTAATGATCAAATCCATAAATCACGAGTTCCAAGGTTTTTTTCCCTTTCTTCAGCAAAAAGTCCAAAATGGGTTTCCACTCGGTTATTAGTAAATGAGATTATTGCCCATTCCCTAATCAGACTATTAGACTTCTGTGGTCGGATGGAACATTATAAATCTTTTTACTCCCAGATAATTACAACTCCCAGATTAAGGCTGTTTATTCATTTTTGTCATGTGTATATATCACAGGCCCTACAAAGATTCCTCATGTTTGACAACAACCCACTTAAAATCAATAAAAACAATATATAAATCCAGCACAAGGTAAAATCAGCCATCCTCCCTGATGTCCTTAATCCAGTAATAATCTCAGATATTAGAAGCTCTACAGAAAAACTGCTGGAATACCAGTTGATTTGATTTGTTCCTGTAATAAATTGCTGGATGCTCAACAGGTCCAACCTAAGGTTAAATGAGAACATAACTTTGCAAGATATTGCATTTTGTAGTTAGTTCCTCTGTCAAAAATTTCTGTTGTGACACTTCCTGTAAAACTGCTATAAACCATCCTTGTTCTTCATTATTTCATAAAGGAAGAAAGGAAGAAGCTTTTACAATATAAGTCCGATCGCCTAAGCATTTCACTACACACCGTACTGTGTACGGCTGTGCATGTGACAAATAAAACTTGAATTTGAATTTGAAGTCCCAATTCAATCCTTTTGCTGCAGTTACTACATACTACAATTATTTTGATTTAATAAAATGAATTCATTCACTAGACTCTGTTGCTCACTCTGTGCTATAGTTTGTTTTGGTTCTCACATTGTAGTAAGTCACATCTACATCTACACACACACCATAGATACACACACACATTTTACTAACATGATTAAAGCATGATTCCAAAATGAAGGCAATTTTATATTTATGTTAACCCCTCAAAAGAGAAAGACTAGAGCGATAAAACAACTATAAAATGTTACACAGCTGAACTGTCCTGCTTTATCCACTAGATTTGCTAATTTCTCGTAATGTAATCTTGGAAGAGACTGCAGATAGAAAAAAAATGTACATTGGCAATTCTGCAATGAAATAAAATTACTGTTATTACTGCTACTGATTCCTAAACACATTTGCTTAGAACTTCGGAAAGTAGAAAGAACTTCCAAAGTAGAAAGAGTACAGAGAATAACAACAAAGATGATGATGGGAATGGAGGCAGAACCATATGAAGAACGATTGTGGGAATGGGGTATGTCTAGTTTAATGAAAGGAAGAACTAAGGATGATATGATAGCAATGTTCCAATATCTAAGGGGCTGCCACAAACAAGAGGGAGTCAAGTTATTCTTGAAAGCACCTGAAGACAAAACAAGAAGCAATGAACAAAAACTAATCAAGGAGCGAACTAAACAAGAAATAAGGAAAAAATTCCTGACGGTTGGAACAATTAATCAGTAGAACGACTTTCCTCCAGAAGTTGTGGGTGCTCCATCGTTGGAGGTTTTAAGAAGAGATTGGACAACCTCTTGTCTGAAATGATATAGGATCTCCTGCTTCAGCAGGGAGTTGGACAACGAAAACATGTACAAATAACCAAAGTAATTTGCGTCATTTATGTGTGATTACACATTTGACTTAATTATATAGTGTGCATGAGATTTGTCTAATTATACAAATGACATAAAGTGATAGAAATGATAGAAAACATATGATGTAATAATGTCAAGTAGGTAATTAGGCAAATGATATAAATGATCTCAGTAATCAGTACTGTTTTGGAAAAAAAGCAGATTTGGCAGCTGAAATCTTAACCACATTTTGTCCTGTTGCTTTCAAAATTCACTGCATCGCATCCATAAAAATGAAGTTCTTACTGTTTTTAAACAATCTCTCCATTAATTGAAAGTAAGGATTTAGAAGAAAGTTTGGTGAAAGTAAAACTGGAGTGACAAACCCAGGTTAATACAGTGTTAAACATTAAGGAGATAAAGGTACTGTCAAGGAATGAGGCTAGTGAGTTCATTGAAGCAATGAAGTGGTAAACAATTTATTTCAATAATTGTTCATAGCAATGAGGCCAGTGTCATTCAAAATCATGAAAACAAAGCATATTGCAATAGCCAAATCCATCAGAATAGTTAAAGCATTTTTCCCAATAATGTATAGCTATGAAAGATGGAAACTTAATAGAATGAGAGGGGGAAAAACTCACTTAGTTACGGTACGTACTTGGAGATGGTTAGTAGGCATTCCATGCATGAAAGAAAATCTAGTATCCCAAATCTGATATGACTAAATCCCCAGTCACAGCAATTAACAAGTAAAAAAACCACACACAACCAGGAACCACATAAATACTACACATAGAATAGCCCAAAGCATACATTCTTCCAAAGAGAAGTTCCCTGAAAATGAACTCCGGCACAAATCCAAAAGCTTGGAAGACTAAACCTCTGGTCCTGGCAACTGATCCAGATTGGGTCCTGCAACGTTATCCTGGGCTACGTATATTTTCTTTCATTCATGATATAAATAAAGCTTAATGTGAAGAAATTATCAGCAAGCAGGAATTCATATACTCTAGTCTAGGCCATACTTTAGGGAATTGTAGGAGTTGAAGTCCACACACCTTCAAGATTGAGAAACTTTGCTCTAGGCATTGATGTGAATAAATGATGGGCAGGAAAAAGACGATAATGCTTGGCAATGGCTATGGGGCTGAGAATGAATAAGTCATATAGGTGGGATCAATGAGATCAATGGAATGTCCTTGGACAATCTGGACCTTGAAAGGTCTTCTAGTCCAATCCCCCGCTCAAGTGGGAGACCCTGTACCATTTCTGACAAGTGGCTGTCCAGTCTCTTCTTAAAAGCCTCAGTGATGGATCACCCACAACTTCTGAAGGCAAGATGTTCCATTGGTTGATTCTTCTCACTGTCAGAAAACTTTTCCTTATTTCTAGGTTGACTCTATCCATGATCTGTTTCCATCCATTGTTCGTTGTTTGGCTTTCAGGTGCTTTGGGAAATAGATTGTCCCCTGCTACTCTCTGTGAGAGAACCTCAAATATTAAAGCAGTGCTATCATGTCATCTCTGGTCCTTCTCTTCACTAGCTAGGCTCAGTTCATATGTTTTAGCCTGCAGGCCCCTAATTATTGAGATGGGTCTAGATGGCAGATATTTGTCCACATGGTTTCTCTATATCTAATGAAATATTCCCTTGCTTTCAGGAACATCTAGTTGTAGGGAACAAAGAAAATCTTCTCAATTCACACAGTTTGGGGGAAGGGAGAACTTCATCTTCCTTTCAGAAAAATAGAGAAAGTTTCCATTTTTTGTGCTCAATACTAGCACAATACAAGCTCTCAGAATTTTTTCAATTTCCTCCTAATCTGTCCTGGGAAAATTAGTATATCTTATTGCCATTTGTACTTTCTAGTGGAATGAAAATTTAGGTCAACCTTATATGAAAGAAATAAGAGATTCTTTCCAGATATGGAAATATTTGATTTGGATCTCTGTATGATGTTTCTATTCTGCAAGCAGAACCCTTCTGAGTGTTATATTAAAACTGGAAGAAACTTTGCAGTCATGTAGCCCATGGTTCTCCAGAACAGGAATCTCCAAGCTTGGCAACTTTATGACTTGAGGACTTCAACTCCCAGAATTCCTCAGCCAGCACATGCTCTGGCTGAGGAACTCTGGGAGTTGAAGTCCACAAGTCGTAAAGTTGCCAAGGTCGGAGACCCCTGCTCCAGAACGTTAAGATGTGTGTGTGTGTTTCATTCCTGCAACTTAAGATGAAAGATGACAGGAATTCATTTGAGGAGAGAGAGGGTTCTGCCATTGAATTCTGTGCACATCCCAATAACTGTGACATTTTCATTTTCCCCCCACTCCTCCCCCACATTTTCTAAAAAAAAAAAAAAGGACTGAAAATGCAGTGTTGTTTTTAGAGAATTGCACTAAGAGCTGCTTGTATAACAAATGGGACATTCCCAAGATTTGTGCTAGTTTTCCTAACAGTTGTTATTTAATGTAACAGCAAGTCACTTCAAAGTGACTCTCTGGGATACATCATATGAACATCACAAGCCCTGTGGCTACAGAGAACTTATGAATCAACTGTATTATCTTGAGATGATTCAAGGAAACAGAGAACTTCAGTCTGTGTTGTAATGACCTATAGTAACTAAGTCATCAGATGTACCATCTTTTGACATTGTGATCTAAATTCCTAAAATTGTTTGAGGTAGGTGTATGGCCACGAGATATTTATAGTGTCTTTTAGAATTATCCAGTCATTGTGTGCCAAAATAATAACAATGAGGAAAGGCATTACATCATCTCAGTGATGGCTGTGGCTGGATTATCCTCAAAATCCTTTGGAGATCTTGCCAATGTCTTTTTTTGTTCATTATCTTGTCACAGCATGGCACATATGCTCCTCTGTTATTTTATATCAGTTTGCTTATGGTCTTAGAAGGAGGGAATGGAAAAACATTTTAAATGGGCCAAGTTCCTTGGAAGGCAAATCTGCCACCATGATTTTTTATCACCTCACTTTAGATGAAGGTCTACAGGAGAGCTATGAATTATATCCATCTATATTTTGGTCCACAACATGATCTTTAAGTGTACTTCAATTGACTACCTACTACATGTTGGTTTTTTAAAAATATTCTTTTAATCAAAGAAAAAAGATACAATTCTGCAAAGCATCAGCTTCAAATATCATTTATTTCCAGCAATGTCTGTGATACAGGCTCCAGATTGATCCAGAAGCATTTTAGAAAACAAAATGCTGGAACCTGCATGCTTGGTGCTTTGCTTTGGTCCTTTACAGGACAATCTACCCAATTGCCCAGGAGGAAAAAATCAAAAATAAAAGAGGGTGTTGTGGAAGACAGAAGAGCTGAAGGAAACAATTGTTAATCAGTGTCCTGCTAAATGATTTATTATTGTCTGTGCCTATCACTTTAGCCATTTTCATTTCAGCCATTTTCTTCAGAAAATTCAGGGGTGTCAAACTCAAGGCCCTCAGGCTGGATCCGCCCCATGGGGTGCTTAGATCTGGCCCGCGGGGTTGCCTGGAAACTGCAAAGGATTGGCTCGCAGTGCCTCTGCCAGCACAAATAGAGTCGTGACAGGCTCCTTCAGCCCTCTGCCAGGGAGAGAGGGAGGGAGGGAGGAAGGAAGGAAGGAGACTAGAATGAGTGAGGGTCTGAGGGAAGTGCTGCCTTAGCACTTGGTCACCACAGGTACTCCTGACAGGAGTGATGTCGAGGTGGCCGCATCCACCCTGGCCACACTTATCTGCCCCCCCAGGTCAAACACAACCCTAATGCAGCCCTCACTGAAATTGGGTTTGACACTCCTGCTTCAGATGCTTAAAACATGCTGCCAAAATTCCAGGTGTGCCGCTGGCTCCACAAGTGTGGAGATGTTGACCTATGTCTTTAATATGTATGTTTTTTTTTTTTGTAGTTAAAGAGTTAACTTTGTCAGGGTGGAACTACAAAGTAATGTGTTTTCATGAGAGGAAGAGAACATAAAAATAGCCCTGCTGAATTTGGTCTAAGCTCAACTAGCAAATCTTCTGCCTCATCGAATGACCCACCATATGCACCCAAGAAGCCCTAAATGGAAAATCAGGAGATTCTTTCTTTCACATTGTTGCTCTTGGGCTTCTAGTATATAGTGGTGGATTGCTTCCATGGCTCCTACCCAATCATGGATAAATTACTTCTTTCATTTTTTTTCCATCCTAAAGGAACTGGTCAAACTTCTCCACAAAGCTCTGGAGGCAGCTCAGCAAGAGAAACGAGAGTCCTGCAAATATCTGGTCACAGCTACGGAAAAAGACAGGCTGGAATTAGTGCGCCACAAAGTGAGGCAGATTGCTGAGCTGAACAAACAGGTTCAAGTGCTGGAGATGGAAAAGAAAGACCTGGAGCAGGAGGTGGCTTTGAAGGAGGAGCACATCAAGGAGCTGAGAGAACACGCGCAACTCTTGATGGACAAAAACGAAGCCAAGCAACAAGTCATCCTGAAGCTGACAGAGCAGCTCACTAGAGAGATGCCCGACTCTGTTACCGGGGCAGACAGCATCATGACTGAGACCTTGTACAAGCAACAGGAAAAGATTGAACACCTCAAGGTAATCTGAGAGGAATTCACAACTAGGCTCAAATTGTATAATCAGTAAAATATTGTTGCGTTTTGGCTATGTAGCCTGTCACGATTTCACACTTATTGTTTTGCCAACGATATGCTTGTACGTTGCATATATATGTAGAAACTTCTAAAAATAGGATTGGGCAACAAGTTCACTCCCGGTTAAAAACTACTGACTCATATTCACTTGGCAAATTTGCATCAGTTAGAGAAAACATGTTTAAAATGGATGGACAATACCTGCCTGATTTTAGGAAGCCAGAGATGCAGTTCAGTTCAGATTTCTCTGCCTGAGACTGAAAATCTGATGCTATTGTAGTTCTTGGCTTTTCCCCAGAAATGAAAAACCTAGAATAAATGTAAGTAAATTAGGATATATTATGCGTAGTTGTTCACATAAAATAATCCATGTAATTGAAAATGGCACCATGATTTTTATAAAATTCATGCAAGCAACACAGCTACGATAAACCCACAATGATCTTTGTATGCTTCATGCAAAGTTAACTTTTATATATTGTAAGCATGGGCAGTGCATAGCCTTAACGGCTGCAGCCAAAACTCTCAGAACTGATGCCATAAGTCAATATGGTCACATGACATTGTGCTTAATGACCTCATTACTTCGCTTAGCGATGGCGTTGCCAGTCCCTATGGCAGGTGGTGAGCGAAGACTGTCTGCACCATAGCCTCTTGAAATAAGTCTTAAATGGCATTTTAAATGAACTAATAAACCTTTATAGATTATATAGATGTCTAGCATATCTGCAGCAGTACACATAAAAGGTTTCTTGCTGTTGATCTAAGAATGTGAGAATGAACTATTCCTCTTTGATTGGGTCCTAAGCCAGAGAAGGCTTTGAGCAGTATCTATGACACAAATTTCCATCAATTTGTCTTGAGTCCTCAGTTGTAAGGGCTTACTTCCCATTGGCTAATCCACATTAATACTGTAAGTCATTGTTCTATTTATTTGTGTGGCTGTAACTTTTGTAAAAGTCTACACAGGCATTAGACAATTTTAGGGCACAAAGTCCTTGATCAATTTGGTAAACCGGGGAAGGGTCACCACAAACAAATAAAAAAAAAGCCTGATCCTTCCTTCCTTCCTTCCTGCCTTCCTTCCTTGAGATCCCAGTGTCCATCAATCTATATGCATGAACATTTCAGGGTGAGGATTACTTTACATGCTTTTTCATGTCTTTTTGTCAGGATGATCTTGAGGCATACAAGACTCAGAACCAATTTTTGAACTCCGAAGTCCACCAGGTTAGCAAAATATGGAGCACAGTGGCACAGAGAGAAAAAAACCTTCTGATGAAGGTAAGAAGCATGGCTATTTGACCCACATGGTGTTTTGATTTTTCTTCTTCCATTTTTAATTTGATTTTCAAATACATAGGACATTTTCTACTTGTCTGTCAAACACAGGAACTTTGGGAACTCTTTATTTGCTTATTTCTCATGTCATTGGCATGTGGCTGTTCACATGATGCAGTTTGAGGAGAGCCACATGATTGGCTGCACTCCAATTTTGGGTTCTTATGCTAGCTGCGAGTTCAATTTTTACATGTGAATTCAGAGATATGGAAAAAATTGTTTTACCCACCAACGCAACTATGTGCAGATTGGTTTGGTGTGGTTGCAACATTTCAGGATTCCCTTGCTGCTGGCTTTTCAACTGGAAGGTTGGCAGTTCAAGACTTAAGTGCCATGGGATGGGGAGAGCTCCCGTTTTTGACTCAGCTGCTGCCCACCTAGTAGTTCGGAAGCATGCAAACACAAATAGAGAAATGCCACTTTGGTGAGAAAGTAACAGTATTCTGTGCACTACGACGTATAGTCATGCTGGTCACATGACCACAGAAACATTGTCTGGCTCTCTCAGCTAGGAAACGGAGATAAGCACCTTCCCTAGAGTCAAACCCATCTGGGCAAAGGAATCCTTTACCTTTATATACTATCTACAGGTCAAATGAATAACAGGACCTATGAATGTATAGTAACAAGATCAAATTCCTGTCTCAAACAATTGATTTCAATACACCATAGGTCAGGGGTGGGCAATTACGGCTCCTTCATGACTCGTGGACTTCCCAGAATTCCTGAGCCAGGCATGGTTGCTTTGTTCTTTTTTTTTTAAGAAGTGACTTTAAAATCAGATCACATTCAGAATGAATCCAAGAGGCAGATGGAACACTCTTCTATTTTGACAAGCATTTTTCTTTCCTCTTCGTACTGCAGTGTGCTCAACTGCAAGCTCATAATTGCCAGATTGAAAGCAAGTACCTGATGTTTCTACGGACCCTGCAGGGGCTGCCGGATTTGGCTAAAGAACACATGGCATTGGTGACGGGACTCATTGAAGAGGCCCTGCAATGGGACATGAAGGAAGAAGAAACCCTGATTCCTATTCAGCTAAGCCCAGTCAAGTAAATTACTAATAGGACCATTTGCGAAAGAGGCATGGCATGGAGTGGATCAGGGATATCTTCAGTGGGGTGGGGAAGAAAGCAAGATTGGGGGCTTTTCTACCTGTGTTGTAACATTGTGCACCCCTTCAAAAGGGGCGGGGCTTCCAGTGCAATGCCACAATGCTACCTCAGCATTCTAATGAAAGCAACAAGAGTCTGCAGATGGGATGGTTTGTAAAATTTGCACCAGGCCCACTGTGGTTAGAAGCAGATTTTCAGATTCATTCTTTTAACTGATGGCCCACTGATAATGTCACATGTCCTTCTGCTGCTTTTGCAATAATGCAGGTTAAGTTGAGGTAAGATAACGTACCTTTAGTTGCTGGTCTTCACTTGTGTATTTTTAAACAGCAGTGTTTTTGGTCCATGTTATTGTAAAAGCTAAAAAAAAAGTAGATCATTAGTCTACAAGGACTAATTTTTATTGAAATGTACAATTACCAAATGCCAGGTTTCCTTTGGGATCTCCAAAAGATACCTCCATTTAAAAAAAAAAACTATTACAATGTTTGTATAACATGCTGAAAGACTATTTGAATTTTCACCACCATTGTGGCATAATAATTCGCCATTTCCCTAATTCTGTTCTTTCCACGGTTTAGTCAATACGATGATTATGGGTTTCTGACAGTTCCTGAATATGAAGCTGAAGACTGGAAGCTCTTGGCCAAAATCCAGGCCCTTGAGATCAAATGCACCAATCTGAGCAAGGAGACCACGGAGAAACCTCTCTCTGAGCGATGGAATAACCTTGGAGAACTGACTCCCTCCTCGGAGCTAAAAAGCTTATTGCGCTGTGGTGTCCCAGTAATGCATCGCCAGAGGGTGTGGAGGTGGATTATCAGCCATCGGTTAAAGCAGACACGCTCTGTTGGTCATTACCACAATTTACTCAAGAAGTGTGAAAATGCTGAGCACCCAGCTTCCCAGCAAATTGAACTGGATCTGCATCGCACGCTCCCCAACAATAGACATTTTATGTCACCGACTTCCCAGTTTATTCCCAAACTTAGAAGAGTTTTACTTGCGTTCTCCTGGCAAAATCCAACGATCGGCTACTGCCAAGGACTGAACAGGTGCCTGCTTACGTTTCTTACTTCTTCGTTTCAAACGTAGCAAAGTTTTTAAAAGAATCCTCTGGGTCTTCAGCGTTTTGGGTTGTTATTTTCATTTTGCTGTTATTTTCAACATTGAAAATTCAGACTTCTGACCATTTGAAGTGTCACCGGTCTAATGGGAAATACATTCACCTGCTTTAGTTATAATGGTGTCTTACTCATTCTAGACTGGCTGCCATCGCCTTGCTGATCCTAGAAGCGGAAGAAGAAGCTTTCTGGTGCTTAGTTCATATCACAAAGAATTTAATGCCTCACGATTACTACAGCAACACATTAATTGGCTCGCAAGTAAGTCTGAGGCTCCCTTCTGTGCTGAGGAACGGGATAATTACAGAACTTTATACTGTGAGAAATAAGTAATTTTGAGAATTGCTTATATTATAGCAGAACCTATAGGATCTACAGAATATAGAATAATAGAGTTGGAAGGGATCTTGGCGGTCTTTAATCCAACTCCCTGCTCAAGCAGAAGACCCTATGCCATTTCAGATAATTCACTGTCCAGTCTCTTCTTAAAAGCCTCCAGTAATGGAGCACCCACAATTTCTGAAGGCGAGCTGTTCCACTGGTTGATTGTTCTCATTGTTAGGAAATTTCTTCTTCGTTCTAGATTGCTTCTCTCCTTGATTAGTTTCCATCCATTGTCCCTTGCCTTCTGGTGCTTTGGAAAATAGGTTGACACCCCCCGCTCTTCTTTGTGGCAGCCCCTCAAATATTAAAACACTCCTATCATGTCACCCCTAGTCCTTCTTTTCTCTAGACTAGCCACACTCAATTCCTGCAACTGTTCTTCATATATTTTAGTCTCCAGGCCCCTAATCATCTTTGTTGCTGTTCTCTGCACACTTTACAAAGTCTCAACATCTTTTTTATAATATGGTGACCAAAACCAGATGCAGTATTCCAGATGTGGTCTTACTAAGGTTTTATACCGTGGTATTAATACTTCTCGTGATCTTGACTCCCCCTCTGTTTATGCAACCAAGGATTGCATCAGCTTTTTTGGCTGCTGCTGCACACTACTGGCTCATTTCTAAGGGATTGTCCACTAGGACTTCAAGATCCCTCTCATAGTTACAGCTTTTGAACCATGTACAGCAGGGGTGTCAAACTCGATTTCATTGAGGGCCGCATCAGGGTTGGGTGGCCAGGGTGGTCATGGCCAGCTCAGTGTTACTCGGGTTGGGGTGCCTGTGGCGGCCCGAACGCAATGGCCTCCTGCAACCCTCTGCCAGCAAAAACGAGCTCTGTTTTCACTGGCAGAAATACCGCAGGCCCATTCTTCACTGTTTCCAGAGCATCCCTGCAGGCCAGATCTAAGCACTCTGCAGGCCGGATCTGGGCCCCGGGCCTTGAGTTTCACACCCCTGATGTACAGTATAAGGATCTCACATACTGTAAGTGATCTTTTTCACTTACAATATTGCAATAACTGCAGTGTAAGACTGATTCAAAGTGCTGGAAATAATATTAGACAGGAGTAACTAAAAGACCTCATTTTTCCATATAGATCTTCCTCTCTATAAGAATTATCAATCCGTGAGACCATAGAAATGAAGAATAGCCTTTCTAACGTAAGTGCTTATCACTATTAATATTTTGCCAAATCCAGGTAGATCAAAGAGTTTTCAAAGACATCTTATCAGAGAAGCTTCCCAGGCTGACAGCACATTTGGATCAACTTCAAATTGACCTGTCCTTAGTGACTTTTAACTGGTTCCTGGTTGTTTTCGTTGATAGTCTTGTCAGTGATCTTCTCTTCAGAGTATGGGATGCTTTCCTGTATGAAGGTGCAAAGGTAAGAAAGTTATATTCATCCATAAAGTTGGTTAAGTGTCTTCATATATTTCCCAGCAGCTAGACCAATTTAGAGCAATGTTCTGGACACCTACCTAACAAGTTTATTGAACCTTTACTACCTTTGTAAATTATTCAGGTGTGATTACATCCTTCCAGTAATATACTACATGAAGTCAACCAAGTTTCTTTTTGCCCCAGGTGATATTCCGTTATGCACTCGCAATTTTTAAATATAATGAAGAAGCAATATTGAAGATTCAGGACAATCTGGAATTCTATCAATATCTTCGTTTTTTCACCAAAACTATCTGTGATGGCAGGTAAGAATGTTTTTACAAACCAAAGGCAGTGCAGGAGAGCCAACACAAATCAAGTAGCTTAAATAACATATTGCTGAAGCAAATAGGAAGTTGTCAGGCTGATACCTGGTCTAAAACGAGTCTCTATTCCTTTATTAAGCCACACCAGACCTAATTCCTCATGTTGTTGCCCAGTCTTGAAATAACACAATGGTCAGATGATAAATTCACTAACTCCAAGGAAGGCCTTCTACTTGTTTGATGTGAAAAGGATGCTTGAGCACCAATCAAATAAATAGACTTTGTTAATGTCCTTTTTGCCTTCTAATTTCAATAGACTCACAGATGGATTTTGAGTTTTTGGGGTATTACTGATCTCTAAATCTTTGTCTCTATGTTTTCCTAATTTGATTGACCATCAAATCTAATATCATGGGTGTTTCTGAGGGTGTGGCAAAGGGGGATTACTAATGATGACAGTATGATGGCATCTCACATTATGTCAGGATGCAAGCACATAATTATTGCATTTGAGAGATAATGTCATTACACAGGTGGCAATGTAGTTTGCTGAAAATGTTTTTGTCTAATATCAATTAACTGCATATATAAAAAACTTCCCAGGAAACCTGAATTAGTGTGATCTAAGAGAGGCCTTTGGCAAAGCAGCACAAACATGTTGATCTTTCAGCCGGCACTTTGCAAAACTGTTATATTTTGAAGAAGGATATTGCTCTCCCAAATCTTTGTTAAGCCAAAGTTACTAGGTTTCTATTTCTTGTTTGGCTCATGTAGTTCTCCTCTTCCAGAAAGCTGATGAGCATTGCTTTCAGTGATATGAATCCGTTTCCCATGAAGTTGCTTCAGAATCGACGGGAAGTGCACAGATTAAAAGTGGAAGCTGAGCTAAGAGAACTGGAGCAGCTAAAAGTCCAGTATATGAAGGAACAGGCTGAACATGCAGCCAGCCAGCTCAATGGACCCACAAGTGAGGACGAAGAAGAGATGTAGCTTTCGTTTACTCTCTGGTCATCTCTAAACTTTGCCTTTGTTTGAAGTACAAAAGCAGCAATTATTTATGACAAACACTTGGCACCTGATGCATTGAATGCAGATGTACTGGATAGTTTGCAAGTCCACCTCAAATAAGGGTATACATCGTGCCTTGTTTTTATTATGTCTTTTCTGGATATTTTTGTGGTGTAGAAAAAATCCTGGATTGCGTTCCGCTAGAGATTTTCTGCTACTTTGACTCTAAATCACAAGCATCCCCTCAGAACTTGGTAGTTACGGTTTGTGAACCCTAATTTATGGCAGGCCTGCACAACTTGTAGAGAAGAAAGGACCACATTGATAAATTAAAAATAATCACAGGCTGCATAGGAGTACCGATGCACCGATCAGCTAGCAGAGTGGCAGCAAGGCTGGTTGTTGGCAGCATCACTAAAGTTTGGAGGCACTTGGCAGTGTTTCTTTTGGGGAAGCAACAAGAGATCTTTCATGATGGTGGTGCTTTTGGGTGGCAGTGAATGTATTGGCTTTTAAAAAATGCTAGTGGACCTTCAAGGTTATTTGCCAGGCCACGTATGGTCCATGGGTTGAAAATGCAGGTCTGGTTTATAGTTTACTAATACTTGTGGTTCATTCCGGTGTGGCTTTTTCAGCCAAGCAAGAGTGAAGCAAAATGTGGATTAACCCAATGTATGAGCCACACTTTTATTATGCAAATACTAAGTTTCCCCTTTTTTGCTTTCCTTGTTTTATACCAGGCTTTCTAATCAATTGGCTTCCCTGCAGAGATTGAACTAGATCAGTGTTTCTCAATCTTAGCGACTCTAACCTCATGTTGGTTGGGGAATTCTGGGAGTTGAAGTCCACACATCTTAAAGCTGCTGAGATGGGGAAACACGGAACTAGATGATTCTTGTGGTCCATTCAGAATTACCCATTCTGTGATTATATTAGACAACCCACGACCCCTAGGTCATTGTTTCAGAGATATTTCCTTACTACTTTCCTCAATACCTTCAGCAATGGCACAGCTTCTAATGTACTTGAACAGGTCTTAAAAATTCAGGGATATATTCAGAGATGTATCTGCCTTGAAAGTAACCCATATTGAACTGTACAGCACAGTCAAACATCGGGAGCTACCAACAGGAAACGTTTTACGACATTTTATATTATGTTTTCTAAAATTTCGCACATTTCAATTTCATGGAAGACCTTGGATTTTGGATACATTCAATAAGGTAGCTCATTCGAGGTACCTTGGTTCAAAAGATGTTGCTCTATGATGAATCATTCCACCTAGTCAAAGGTTACGGGAAGAAGAGTTTTAATAGAAAGAT
>JAEANM010004252.1:0-21077 GCA_017656035.1 Myanophis thanlyinensis
CTATTCTGGCCCGGCCCCTCTGTCAAATTTTAGAAACCATTGTGGCCCGTGAGTCAAAAAGTTTGCCCACCCCTGTGTTATCCACTAACACTAAACGTTGCACATTATTACTTTATTTCACTTTTCAGCTATCATGACTGATTGAGTTCACTTACACAAACTATTTTTCTAAACATAACTAGGTTGGGGTTTAGATATGAATAAAGTATATAATCATGCAGTATTTATTAAAGCAACTATTGCTGTTTACAGAAGACCACTAGACCATCAGAATAAGCCAAGTAGACTATCAATTTCAATTTCTTTTATCTCACCTCTGTTATCAAAGACCATTTTGAACCTGTGCTTCTCTCGTCTCAAAATAACCTTCCTAGTTAAAAAAATGGGTTAAGGTTAAACACCCTCATTTCTGTCCCCTGGAAGTGTGTGTTTCTGTGTCCCTCCAGTTATACGGAGGGAGAATGCATTGATAGTACATTTTGTCTTACCATTCATACCATGTTTTCATAGGAATGGTAAGAAAAAAAAGTAACCCCCCACCCCCCCCAAAAAGGACTGGGTCTTATTTTCGGAGATCCATGATAGTTATCTACTAATAAACAGGATACCTCTAGAAAGGAAAGGAGCCTTCTTCTGCAGTTAATTGAGATCTGTTTCAACCACGCCCCACAGATAAATTACCCTTAGGCAAGTTTATTTGTATGCTTTCATTTATAGATATAAGACAAGAAGAAAAAAATATAGATTAAGGGGTTTGAGAGGTGTGAAGTCTCCATGTACATCAAAATTGATTTGGCTCAAGGCCCATGACATTCCTACCCTGCTTGCTGAGTTTACCAGCTCACAGGGTATGCACATAAAGAGTGGAAGAGTTCCAGTCTCCAGAAAACATTCCAGGCAAAACCTGCCACAGACATTCCTGGGAAACCTGACAAATTTGCAGATTTGTTTGTAGTGTTTCCAGCACATGCATCTTTTTTTAAAGAGTCTGTATTGTAGTGGATTATTTGCTTTCCATTACTGGAAGAAATCAGACTTGGAATTAAATACGCCTAAGAGTTTTAAAGCTAAAACTTCACTGGGAGTTATTTCAGTAAGGTTTAGATGTGCCAAACGTTTGATGATCAGAGAGTTACCCTCCCCACAAAATAGTTCCTTGAAGCTCAGCTTGACTCAGCTAGCAGCTCCTTAAAATCCTTCAAGACTAAATCCAGCTATATAAAAGCCTTTGGAGAACCAGGAATGACGCTGTTTCAGGC
Organism: Myanophis thanlyinensis; assembly: GCA_017656035.1. Lineage (NCBI taxonomy): Eukaryota > Metazoa > Chordata > Lepidosauria > Squamata > Homalopsidae > Myanophis > Myanophis thanlyinensis. The sequence goes on from JAEANM010004252.1 coordinate 1,260, forward strand.
ACTCTTTTTTTTCTATATTGCTTTTTCCCCCTATAATATTGGTGTACATCAGCTTTCAAATGAATCTCACATAGTATCTACTAAAAAAAAAAGACAAACAAAAAGCAGAAGATGAAGCAGAAGATGGGTGAAAAAAGAAAGGGCGATGGCTAAGAGGAATTAAAACACGTCTCCTGTTTCAGCTTGCAGTTGAATGGAAGATCCAGGAGGGAGAGACTTAAAAATAGATTGGAAAAAAGCTTCCTAACATTGAGTATATTACAGATGAAATGATAAATCTCTATGTTTTAAAAGCATAGCTAATTATATATGTTATTTTGTGAGAAGTCTGTGATAGAGGAAAAGAGGGTAGGGGAAGGAGAAGGGAAGGGAAGGGACGGGAAGGGGAGGAGAGGAGAGGAGAGGAGAGGAGGAAATTCAGAAGTAAAATATACAGTTTGGGAATGTAATCTCTCCATATTTTTCTACCACAGCACTGTAAAAAACAAAAACAATTTGAGATATCCTTAAAAGCAGAACTTGTACATATTTCCTAATATTTGATATAAAAAGATTTACTCATACACTGGAGGCAATATCATGGCTAGCAATCACCTACAATTTTATCCTCCTTGTGAAGCAGGTACTGACTAGTTCATGAGGTAGCTGGTGCCAAGCAGAGTGGTGGTGTTGTTTTAAAAAGACAGGAAAAAAACCCTATACTAGATATTTGTACTCCATATTCTCCACAAAGTTTTATGAGGAATGCCAAGTTTTTTGCTAAGGACCACCTTTCCAATGAAAATATGAAATAATATGCCCTACCCCCTTTTTTACAATGATATATCATTACATTTGCAGGAAAACTGCTGCAAGCTTTGAACACTGGCTGACTCAACAGAAGAGACAGATATATCTTGTTCCAGCCCACGCCTGGGTGGTCTGATGTTATCCTTAAGATCAAACTCTGTAGCTGGAAAAGCTGGAGCTGTTGCTAGTGAAAATCAATCCATGAATTTGCACATTTGTTCACAGAGAAATGCAGAAAAGAAATAACTCTTCTTTTTAGCAAGCAAGGAAATTCAACACATTATTTTATTTACCATCAATAACTACAAAGCACTGAAGCCTAAGAAATGATTGTAACAACCACTGCTTCTGTTCTGCCAAAAGTGTTCAGCAGGCACCAGTAAAGACCTCACACAGAACCAATACCACCTCACAGTATATTATATAGGGAAAAAAAGTTCTCAGCAATAGTATGGAAGAGGCTTGCCATTATCATTTTTCAAGATTTTATTTTTCAATTTCCCATAGCTCAAAATTTCCTGATGGTCTCTCATTCAATTCTGCTTAGTTTCCAAGTCTAGACAAAAATGGTGATAATCACTTTAGACTGTCAACCCAACTTTTCTGTATATATTTGGTTTTATTTGTAATGGTTGGAATTGCTTTTAGCAATTCTGGAAGATTCCCTGAGTTGTCCTTTCATAAATTAAAAGAGGTTGCATATGAAACTGATAAAAAGCAGGTCCCTTTTAATGGGCATGAACAATGTTCAATATGCAAACTAAGAAACTAGTTAAGAGTTTGTGATTAACAGAAACAGTAGGTAACAATAGATCTGCTCCAAAACACTGAACATTTTGAGGGCATAGAGAATACATTCTGAATTGTCACAATATTAAATAATAATACAACTCCCCATGATTTAGTGGGGTCATTACTAAAATTGTTCGATGTTTCCTGTAACTCAGAGGAAAAGAGGTAGGGTTAGTATCAACACTGCTGTACTGCCTATTCCTATTTAATATTACTTATTTATGAAGGTGGGCAGTAGGAAAGTAGTATAAAATTAAGAAGGGATAAATTGTGATGCAGCAGAGATTTTCCTTTATAAAGCTCCAGCACATATAAACTAGCTTGCAGTAGCTTCATTAGGGTGTCTCCACTTATTCTACATTCAGTATAACCACACTGCCTTAGCATTATTATTATGTATAGTACATTAGAAAAAAGTGATTGCAGTCCCTGTGATCAAGCACAATTCAAGAAGATCCATTAAGATTATTGTATTTTTCAGTGTATAAGATGCACCTAAATTTAAAAGAGGAAAACAAAAAAGTTTTTTTCCAAAAATGGGCCCAAAAAAACCCTCAAAAATGGGCTGAAAAAAGGCCTGGAAAAGGCCTGAAAACGGGGCATGCAGAGCAGTGGTGAAATTCAATTTTTTTTTACTAACGGTTCTGTGGGCGTGGCTTGGTGGACGTGGCTGGGAGGGTCATGTGACTGGGTGGGCAGTTTCTGTAAGCAGGGCAATAAAGATTAGGCTAGAAGCAACATCAGAATGTTTTTTTTCCTGCCTCCCTTACAGGATTAACCCTGTAAAGTGGAAAAAAACAAAAGGAGATTTCTTCTAACAACCGGTTCTCTGAATTGCTTACAAAATTTACTATTGGTTCTAGTGAACCTGCTAGAACCTGCTGAATTTCACCTCTGATGCAGAGGCCAAAAAACGACCGGTGGGTGGGTGGGGCTTTAGCAACATTCACTATATAAGGCGCACAGACATTTTTCACCCACTTTTGGGGAGGAAAAAAGTGCATCTTATATGCTGAAAAATATGGCAATTCTTACTTGTCAAATAAACCTTGATCACTATTTGTTTTTCTCTTTTGTGAACTGATAATGCTATTATTATTTTGTGAACATCAAATGCTATTATTCAAAATGGAAAATATGTTTTTTAGATACCTGTTGTGTAAGAAGGCTGATGTGACTGGGTGGTGAGTACTGTCTAGCTGCCTGCTTCTCTGCCAATCTCTGAAGTTCTGCTGCAATATCATGATTGTAACGCTTGTTATCTTCTGCATCCTTATTCATTCTGGCAGATACACCACGTTGTCTGCTTGGGCTGTGACTTCTTGATCCTGCTAAAGTGAGTGAAAAGTTTTATTTTGCCATTATTTTTTTCTGTAGCTACAAGAAATATGCCTTCTGTGCAAAACTTGGCAAGGGACAGAAATATTCATGACAAAATAAAAATGAATTTTATATAAAAGATAGTAATACACAATTCTCAATATCTAAATTATCTCATAGTTTTTGCTTTCTTTCCAAAGTTTTATTAAGAACTCAAACGATTTCTTTACAAAGTAATGGTAGAGAAGGATGATAAGGAAATTAATTTATTGAAGAAAGGACAATATAGAAAGTCAGCATGAAATAAGGAAAAAAATAAGGCATAAAATAAGTTTTATTCCCAAGAAACCTCTGGTTAGGTATTTATTAGTGCTATGTCAACTATTTGGAGGGATGCCTTAAAAGGAGCCTCTCCAAACCCTATTGCTCAGAGTACCAAGGTCCCATGTCATTGTTTTAAAGCACAACAAAAGCCCCAGTAGTCTCCTGCTTAGGTGGGGGGGTTGGATTAGATGACCTATAAGGTACCTTCCAACTCTGTTAATCTGTATTCTGATACTGTACAAATGCTCCTTTCCTTGCAATCCCAGCAAAACTAAATGGGGGGGGGGAGATATTCTGTCATTATGGAAGTCCTTAAAATGGCCACCAAGAGCATTTGAGAGAATATGGAATCATGATACTTGGAGCAATAGGTTCAGAAGAGTATGAAGCGGTTCTTTTCAAAGTCTTAAAAGCTTTGTGAGGATTATCAGGAAAACTATAATACATATGACACATTAAAATTTTGAAATACTCTAGTATGAAGAATACATTTATTAACATCTGGTTATAATTTATTGCATATATTAACAATGATTTTACTTCTAGGCTACCTTTCTTTGAACTCATGTCATTCTGAACAGAAATCTTAAATGTTTGTTAGTGATGTTTTTTTATATTTCCCCAAAAAAATAAAATATAAATTTAAAATGTTTATTTTTGAACTATATAAAATCCCATAAACATGGATATTCTCAGGGTTTTTTTTCCCTTTTTTCTTTCCATAGTGTTTATAGGTGCCGTTTATTTCTTTTCTTTTTCAATTTTGTATATTTTTCTTTAATATATATCGTTTGGGTTTTGCCAAATTATTTCTATAAAGTATCAGAAATCTAAAGAAAAATAAATTTAAAGTAGCATTGAACCAAGACAATATTTTCAAAAATGTAAAAATAAAAAGCACTACAGTAGCTGAACTTCTGAAAATAATCCAAAAAGTTTATACGCTACACAAGAAAAAAAATACTGCAAAGAAATACAAATCTGATGTCAAATGTTGAAAAACAGATGGTCTGGTAATTGCGTATTTCAATGCTATAAGCAATCACAATCTTGGTACTCAACTGCTTTGAAACTCATTAAATTCGGTACTCAACCCATTTTGACGTGAAAATTTTGTTCCCGTTCTCATTGTTTGTTTAGTACTCAACATACAAGGCTGCCTTGGACTTACTACATTATTCCTTATGGGAAAATTTGTTTGGGACTCATCATTATCTCCAAGAATCAATTAACGATAAGTATCAAGGGACCACTGTATTGATACTGAAATCAGTCACTGCCATTTGAATCAATTGATTGTTTAAACCTGACATCTATGTCAGCAGTGCAAGCTTTTGAGACCTCATTCTTATTTAAACCAATCTTACATTCATTTCAATATTTGATATTACTGGGCTGTTTGCTGATCTTTCCATATCCTTTCCTAACAGGAAAAATGGGCTAAGTAGGGGGATGAACACCTGCCCTTTTAAATGTTGGATTCCAATTCCTAGCAGCTCCAATCAATAAGAGTAATAGTTGGTGATGATGATTTGAACTATAATCCAACAATATCTGAAAGACCATGAGTTCCCTACTCCATGGGAACAGGTGTTATTATTTCTTGGAAAAAACAGTAATAGTATCCAATAATAAAATAATATTTTAAAGAACTGTTACAATGTTATTTACATACAGAGATCTGTACACCAATAACATGGAAATCTGGCAAAACCTAACTGATAAAGAAAAACTAATTCAAAGTGGAAAAGGTATAATCTGATGACAGAGCACACTGTTGCAAAAGAGACACATTCTATCCTTGGCATCTCCAGGTCAAAATGTTAAAGGCTGCTATTGGAAATTTGGGGAGCTTCCAGAAGTGAAATACAGCAGGTTGTAGCAGGTTCACTAGAACCGGTAGTAAAATTTCTAAACAGTTTGGAGAATCGGTTGTTAGACGAAATCTTTTTTTTTTCCACTTTACAGAGTTAATCCTGTAAGGAAGGCAGGAAAAAACCATTCTGGTATTGTTTCTAGCCTAATCTTTATTGCCCTTCTTACAGAAACTGCCCACCCAACCACATGACCCCCCAGCCACGCCCATCAAGCCACGCCCACATTCCACCACTGGGAGCTTCTCCATGTGAGCATGTAAACAATATTTAATTAGATTAATACATTGACTGAGTATAAGATTTCTTTCTATGTTTCTTTGAATTCACAAGCATTAGGATCTAGTGAGAAAACCACTAAAAGTCCCATTATAAAGAAGTTCAGAAGCCCCTCTCAAATACTGGTGTATGTGATATTCTATACCTATTGTCCAGTCACTGCAATAACATTCACAAGCAATTAATACTCCAAGGGAAAAAGTATTAATCTTTTTGGATGTCAGTTCAGTTTATTAATTGCTGCCTTGATACCTTGTCCTATACATTTTCATACAGGTCAACTTAAATAACCACTACTCAGTCCATTGAAGACTGTTGCCAAATTGTGTCATGAGAAAACAGCAATAAGATTAGAGAGGCATGGTCCCCCTATTCTTTGTTTCTGCAAATTGCCTAAGAATCAACAATATAATCTCTTCACACATGCCTTAATACTCTAGAACAGAGATGGGGAATCACGACCCCTTTATGACTTGTGGACTTCAACTCCCAGAATTCCTGAGGAAGCCATGCTGGCTCAAGAATTCTGATACTTGAAGTCCACAGGTCATAAAAGGGCCACAGTTCACCATCCTGGCTCTTTGAGGACAATTCTGAATTAAATTGAATATAGTTCTTTTTCAAATAAATGTTTCATAAGAAAAATACGAATTTATCCAACTGAAAACTTGCACAATTAATTCAAATTGTCTTGGATACTGCAAGAATATTAGAAAAAACATTAGTGTGCCAACTGAGCATTAGCCTACCTGCTTTTGCTGAGGAAGGTCGGGTCAGTCTCTGGCTGTAGATTTGCATGGCGGTCTGAAAGGAAGAGAAGGGGCTGACAGTGTAACTGCCAGAACGACAACGGTGTAAGTTCGTACTGTTTGAGGATGGGCGAGACACATTTTTTGCTGTATTAGATAAGTTGTCAGGTGCTGTGTTTTGAGAAGAAGGGGGCAATGTTGCTCTAGAACCTGACGAAAGGGAAGGGGTCGAGTGATAATCAGGCACCTGTACATTCTCACAGGCAGCAGGTTGCGAGGAAGATGGCATACTGATGGTTTCTGGGAGTGTGGTACCATGAGTAAAGGAAGAAGTGCTAAGAACACTGAATTGCGGCATATTCTCTCCATCTTCCGTTGAAGAAGGAACACCTAGTAGAGGGAGAAGAAAACATCAAGCCAATCAGAGGAATTCATATTTTTCAATTGGACGTATAAAAACTTCTACAATTGCACTGAGGTATCTTTTAGAAGCTTTAGATTTTTTTTTATATAGCAATTGAATTTTCAACCATTTCACAAAACAGCTCTAATAGCCAATAAAAATAATTCTCACTACATTCTACCCAGTTTGTATTTATATTGTTAATTCTATTGTTTTACTATGATGTCCTGTAAATGGATACTCCGTTTTCTATTTAATAATAATTAAGGTACTCAAAGGTAGAACAGTACTTAATCCCAATTATTTGATTTTTGCATGTAATGTTTACAAACAGTACTGCATCAATTACAAAATTTCTTCTTTATGGTAATTAAATTAGTATTCATAAAGTCACTCTCATACATGAACCAGTATATGATACTTTTAACTACAGCACACTTCTACTGGTTTTATATCAACAGTAATAGTATACTGCTTAGCACATTAAAAATTCACAAAAAAGTTTTTTTTCTATTCAATGATCATGAAAATGTGTAACTTAAAATGCATTATGGAAAGGATTAAAAATATTAGAGCCTATTTCATCAATCTGTTCAATGTTATATTAAGTATCAATACTGTGCAATAAAATAAACATTATTAACTCTACATTAGACACTTGAAAAATATTAATTGCTAGTATCTTGACTGACAGACTCACCTTTGGGAGTCTAAATTTATCTGAATACTCCTATCTTTCTCTAATCTTATTATATCTAATCTAATCTAATCTAATCTATATAATCTATCTTTCTAACACATTTATAAAGCTGCCATATAGCCAGCAAAACCCTGGGTGGCAAACGTAACATATAAAATATCAAGAACAGGAAAACACATACAACAACACACAAAACAATCTTGGTCAAAGCACCCTTATAAAAATATCAGGACAGCTATATCATGGGAAGAGGCAAGTCTTCACACACCTTCTCTGAGTGGAGGTTGTTCCATAGGGAAGACACCATGACAGAGAAAGCCAACAAAAAGCCATTAAAGTTTTGTCACAGTCTAACTATGCAAATTTATTCTTTTTCCAATTTTCTTACTGGGTAAACTAGTTCCTTTGGGTTGCTCAACTCTCGGCTGCTCTACCACATTTTCTTTCTCCACTGGAAGTTGGGACTGCTTTTTTTCATTTTTTCCCATCTTTTCTGAGTGATCTGAAAAGAGGTTTCAAAATTAGAAGAAAAATAAGCAATGTATAATAATGATTTTCAGTATGGCATTTTCTAATACAGCAAATAATCTGAGATTAATTGCATCTGCAATTAAAAATCAATCCTAAAACTGAAATTCTTATGTAACTAAAATATTTTGACATTCCATATATTCATCATATACTAAACTATGAAACATATTGGTTGGTTGGTTGGTTGGTTGGTTTGATTTGGAGACTGCTGAAGCCCAAAAGACCCTAGGCTGCTTACAACGCACACAAAGAAAAGTCAAACAATAAAATTTATATGCATCTGGAAAACAAACAAACTGGAAACCAACGTAAAAGATAAATAAAAGCTTGACATCCAGCCTAACCCCAAGTTTGAGAACAAAGTCACATTTTCAACGTTCCAAAACAGAACAGAAAATAAGGAGGGGGAGCATACATATGTCTAGGGGATGCTGTTCCAGAGAGCAGGTACCATAACAAAGAAAACATACTGCCTAGGTCCTCATAGATAATATGAGGACCTAGCAGAATGCTCACTCTGCTAAATCTCACCAAATGAGCAGATATAATCCCTTAGATTTTTTTTAAAGAATAGAATTCTTTATTGGCCAAGGGTGATTGGACACAAGGAATCTGTCTTCGGTGCATATGCTCTCAGCTACATTAAAGGAAATGGTACATATGGCAGGAATCATAGGATACAATACTTAATGATAGTCATGGGGTACAAATAAGCAGTCAAATTATACTAGGAGACAATAATCAATATAAATCGTAAGGATACAAGCAACAAGTTATAGTCATAGTGGGGTGGGTGGGTGATGGAACATTGAGAATAATAGTAATGCAGACTTAATAAATAGTTAGACAGTGGTGAGGGAATTATTTGTTTAGCAGAATGATGGCATTTGGGAAAAAGCTGTTCTTGTGTCTAGTTGTTCTTGTGTGCAGTGCCCTATAGCATTGTTTTGAGGGTAGGAGTTGAAAAAGGATGTGACTGGTCCTTAAATATTTATGTCCAGGATGGACTGGTCCTTAAATATTTTCCCAGCCCTCTTTTTGACTAATGCAGTATACAGGTCCTCGATGGAACACAGGTTGGTAGTAATTGTTTTTTTCTGCAGTTCTGATTATCCTCTGTGGTCTGTGTCTGTCTTGTTGGGTTGCAAAAGCAAACCAGACAATTATAGAGGTGCAGATGACCGATTCAATAATTACTCTGTAAAACTGGATCAGCAGATCCTTGGGCAGTTTAAGCTTTTTGAGTTGATGCAGAAAAAACATTCTTCATTGTGCTTTTTTGATATTAGGTGTCCATTTTAGATCTTGTGATATGGTAGAACACAGAAATTTGAAAGATTCTACTGTCGATACTGTGTTGTCTAGTATTGCGAGAGGTGGTAGTACAGGAGGGTTTCTCCTAAAATCTACCACCATTTCTACGGTTTTGAGTGTGTTCAGTTCCAGATTGTTCGGGTCGCACCACGAGGCTATTGTTCAACCTTCCGACTGTATGTGGATTCATTGTTATCTCGATAACCAGGCTCTACACCAAGTATGACTTTATAATGATAACCAGCACTTTGATTTACAACCAAAAAACTATTTAGCAGCCAGTGCAAGTAACAAAGCAGAGATGATATACAAGCATAACATAACATGTCTATCACAGCCTTGTTCCTACATTTTGCAACAGCTGTGGCTTCAAGGTCAGCTGAATGTAGAGTGCATTGCAAGTAACCTGCCTGAGAAATGATTAGGGCATGAATACTTGAAAGGTTTTCCATACTAAGAAAGAATGCAACAGGCACATTAGCTTGAGGAAGGGCTGTGATTCCAAGAAAAACCCCAGGGGGGTACATTAATCTTAAATGGGGAAGTATGATCCCCATCCAAGACCAGAAATGAAATATTCACAGATTCAAGAGATTTAAATAATAACCACTCAGACTGAGCCCAAGTCTGTTCCTCCCTGTTCCCTAGACAGCATCTAAACAATGGACCAAGTCATTGACATTGCTTGGAAGTCCTAGGGTCAATATACACAACTGAGTGTCATCAATGTACTGATTGATACTGCACTTCAAACTGAGGTATGATATTACCTACCAGTTTCCCATAAATGTTAAGAAGAGGTGAGGGGTCTCAAAACCTGAGGCATCCCACAAGCAAGGGGCTAGGGATGTGACCTCTCTCCTTTTGTCAAAACCAATGGGAAGTGACCGAACAGGAAGGAGAGAACCGTAATAAAACAGTACTTCCCACCCCTCAAATCTATGGAATGGAAATAAAGGAGCACAAGGATGGATACATTACTGTCATCCCAGCTCTGTCAAATATCATTAGCAAATCTGTCTTTATACTGTACCCTGGCCTGAAACGGATCCAGATAATCTGCTTCCTACAAGATGTTCTGCAACTACTGTCTGACCACCATTTCAACCATCTTTTCTGAAAAGGGAAGATGAGGGACTATAGCTATCCGGCAATGTTAGATCCAGCATGAGCTTCTTCAGGAGGAAGCACACTACAACTTTTTCCAAAGAGAGGGGGACAACCCCCTTCTTCTGTGATAACACTGCATGGACCAAATACAAGTCATTTCCTAGGCAGCTTTAATAACCCAGGAATATCCAGGATCTAATAAACAAGTGGACATAGATTAGAACTCATAGATTAGAAAACTTTGTCCACTTCCTCAGGAATCACAGATGATCCCACTGGACTGTGCCCCAGCCACTTCAACAGGAAGAACCCAACTCTGAGTGAACCCAAGTAACTTTATCAAGAAAAAACAAGAATATTCCTCATTTGCTTCTTTACAATTATGAAGGTATCAGAAATGGATACTCACTGCTTTTGTTCCTGTTTTCCAATTGGCTATTACTATGCTTCGTAGCTCCAGGATTTGTTCCCAGGAAGACACTTGCTGATTTATTCTTATGTGTGTAAAATGTCAGTACCTCCTCAAGATCACTTTCACTAAAATGAGAAAGGATGCATACAAGAATAAATGGCCTAAATTTATAATGTGGTGATGCAGCTACAACATCTACCAAAAAAGCATGGAGGTGGGAAGGGGGACTCACTGGAGAAAAACAACTGAGTGCAAAAGAAAAAGGGGACAGTAGCTGGATGGAGTCACTAAAGCAGCCCAAGTGATCTTAAATGGACTCCGGGTATGGTACAGGAAGGCCTGGAAGATAGTTGTCCATGGGGTCATGATGACACAACTACACGACTAACAACAACAACACAGTGAAAATAGAGAAAGAAGGAAAATCTCAGAAGAATATAATCCTTGTATCCACACTGGAATACATCCAATTCTATTTCCCTTTGAAAAATTACAATACTTTATTTCTACCACTAAACAATTCTTATAACTAGCAGCAGAGCCTAATATAGGTTAGTATACAAAGCAGACTTCTAGATCTGAAGAATCAAGATAGGTTTTGTCTAGCATTCATGAAAAACACAGAGATAAATACAATAATCATCTGATATACTAGAGAATAAAAAAGCAATATTTTAAGAAGTTTCAAAATGGTCTCTAATAGGAGGCAATATTATTATTGCTCTAAATGCCTTTGAGTAATTCATACCTTGCCTTAGTGATAAACTTGTGAAAGCCTTCTTCATCTACCCTCTCTTCTTCCTCCTCCTCTTGTTTTTTCATTGTCTTTTTCTGAGACATTTGATCTGTTTCCTAAAAATCAGCAACAGAGGAATCTTTCAAATCACCTTTTCTATGAATATGTTTTCATAGGTGCTTTCAGGAGTACTTGGGGAAATGGCATTCAGCCCAAATATCCTTTTAAAGCAAATAGTTTACTGATACTCAGTGCAAAGCCTAGACAACAGCATCAGGAAGGTGCCTACAAGCGATATGCCCATATTTCTAGTTTTGACCTGCATGAATAAAGAGTAGTGTTTTTAAATAACATCTCAAATAATGTAAACATCCCATGATATCATCTCAACTTCTCTCCTATGCACTAAAAATATTAAGCTATTACTTATTGGATCAGATAGGTAATAAATAAATATTCACAGGCAAGCACAAAAGGTTTAGCCTATATAACAAAAGAAAGAGGTTGCTCTTCTTATTCAACACAAAAAAGGCTTTAGATGAAATCTCAATATTTAAAATATACATTTAGTTATCACAATTTTAGCACTTTAAAATAAAAACTGTACTTCAAGAGATAGGTAATTTAATGATTTGCTCTATTTCTAAATTATTTTTGCTCAAAAACATAGTAATAAGGCAAACTATTGGCCAATATACTCTACATATTTTAGATGTCACATGCTAGTTCCCAGTATGAATGAAGCACAATTTTAGACTGATACAGAACTTGCTATAGGTGTACTTAAATATCCATTTTTTCCAATTAGAGGAAAAAAATATTGTTCCACTGTGAGATCTATTTGGGCTTTGCACTCAGTTTGCATGTACTTTTCATTCTGCATCCACAAATTAATAAATATTAAGCCAAAACTTTTGTAGATAAAGGTGCTTTTCTAGTTTTGTTAATTATGGAGGTTTTAAATTGATTTTAAAAATGATTACTGAATACTGTAACAAATTACTATGAAACACATACATCATGCAAATATTGCAAGTGAATACTTACATTGCGACATTAACCACAATTGCATTAAGTCATTGCATTTCTATGATATCTTCATTTATGTATGTTTGCCCCTCTTACTCCCCCTTCTTCCCAAGACCCCCTTGCACTGAAGAAGATATTAGTAATGTCAATGGAATCCAGGACTGAATTTATCAATACTGTGCATCTCAAAAATTTTGAGCACTAATATAGTATTATTCTTGTAAAACATGAAGTCGGTCATTATAACTTAGTTTCTATTCGAGCATAATCACATTTTAAAAACCCAACAAAAATAACAAAATGACTAGACACATTTTGTCCAATAGTTTCAGAATTAGATAAACATCACTTTTAGTAAACCAATTCATTTGCACTTCAAAAACATAACATTGAAAGAAAACATTAACGCTTGTCTGCATGTTTTGGAGTTACTTATTTATGCCAAATCACAAAGACGCAAGAAAAACAAAATCTCAAATGAAGAACCTTCTGCTTTCACTGTAAAGCTTGAAACAGGATTGCAGATCTGACATTACAATGTGCAAGTTCCAGAAGTTGTCATTCATAAATAACTTGCAGATTACATTTTTAAAAAATTAATTCCATCATTGCACTAAACATTTGAAAAGTTGAAGAATGAATGATTTATGCTGCTTTTTCTTCTTTGCACGCTGGATACAATGAGATTCATTAAAGCAAAAAAAAAAAAATAGAATGAAGATTTCTAGAACTTGTAAATTAATATTGTGCTGATGCAACATGACCCACTACCATAGTCAATACTCACCTTGTTATAACAGATGATGAATTCACCCAGCTGGTGAGCTAAGATGCGCCTACGGTCATAGAGAGCCAGGCGCCGACTTGGAAGTAGCATCCTCAACGACTGTTGAAGATTACTGGCTGCTCGCTTCAAAAAACGAACCACCAGTTCCTGCCGTGAAGAAACAACACTGAAGACAGAATCCAAATATTCAATTTTATTAAAAGTATATTTAAATTGGTTTAAAACAAACCACATTGTAAAGAAAAATGTGTGACAAAAAGGATGGAATGTGCAATCTCTAGTATTTTATCATTACCTATCAAATCTAGGCATGCTTTGAATGTATCTTGGAAGAACTGCTCAAGAACATGTGTGGTACGTCCCTTCAGCTCATTCAAGCTAACGTCTATTATTGCTGTCTATCAACCTATTATATTATATTATCTGTCTATTAGCCACAGATAAAGATATCTGAAGGGTAGCAGATTTTTGCATGTCATTTTAATTAAGTATACTTTTGCCGCCATTATTTATTACTTGAATCGCTTTTGGTCATACTATCTTACTTTAAGGACTGCATTATTATTATTATTATTTCTTCCTTGTCACCAGATAATCGTAGAGAAGAAATACCCTCCCTGAAAAAATAAATATTAAGCTGTCTCTGCTATGGTGTTTGATTTCAAACACATCCTGTCTCCAGTTTGGATTTACTTTTGGCTAGATGCCCTACTAAACATGTAAATGAACTGCTTCATAGCCAAACCATTACATTTCATAATTTACCTCTCATTAGTATTATATTAGATTGGTCTGAACTGTTATTCTAAATATTATTTTTCACAGCAGAGCAGACAAAGTAGCTCTTAGAAAGCCAGTTTCAATTTTCCACTTGGAAAGAGTGGGGTAACATTTTCCACTGAAGCAAACTGATTATTCCTTATTTCTGACATAAGGTTTTTAATCTTTGAGCTAGATTGGCTCAATATGCACTGCCTGTTTTCACAAAGTCTCCATTTGGTCTAAGATGACAAAGACTAGAAATGTGGGGCAATCTTGTTAAGTGCTATAAATCCAGTACTTTATATAAAACACCCAAAGTGATTCTGTGATTGGAAATTGGACATAGAAAAACAACTCAGAGATATGCTTAGTAGCCAAGTTATATACAGATTTTAAGAAGAGGTAATGGGGAACTAAATGTGAAAGAAATACAGTAATTTAAACTATCACTTCAGCCATGCCCGATTCAGCTAAACTCAATTTTTATCACACTCCAAACACTTCTACTTGTTCTGTACATTAATAAACTAGACAGGATCAAAGAGAGGCATTTAAAATATTTTAAATTACAGAGAAAGATAAGATGTGTTAACACTGCAAATGGTTAAATGTTCAGTAGTTCTGCTCAGCCCTAGTTGGGAGGAATCAGCTTCATACTGACTATGATTCAGGAATGCTGAGTAGGAACAGCTGGGTCCCTTTCTAAAAAGTACTGGGCAAGCACACCATTTCTTACCATCTGCTCATCTTCCTTGGCAGCCCAGACTGGGTTGTGGACCTCATCACCAGCCTCTTTCATCAGACGCAGCTGGACACGCTGCAGGTAAGCAGAGAAAGCTCTGCGAGCCTGAACTTTGCTACAGAAGAGAGGTAAAGGCAGCCATGAAAATACAGTTTTTACTCTCCAAGACCTTTGCCAATCATTGTTAGCTGTTAAGAAGGGGATAACTAGTTTAGAATCTGGATCAGCAAAGACAGTTTCATTGGAATCAAACTGGAGAAATCTGATTAATCCAGTAAAACTGTATAACTGGAGAACTGTATCACATAGCTCCAAATGAAAAGGATTCAATTTCTAAATTTCCAAACTGAAAATTCATGCTGCCAAAACTTCCATGTCTCCAAAATAAATATGGAAGATGAGTGCAAGTTTAAAACAGAAAACTCTTCTCTCAAACACAACCTCAGAGAGCAAAATCAACATTTGCACTTTCTCAGCATATTCATGCAAATCAAAATGTTTGCTGCCTATTGGATGAACTATGGATGTTATTCAAACTAAGTGGAGAGGATAAGCTCTTAATACAATTTTCACTGCTCTTCGAAGAATGTTAGCCAAGAGCATGACCATTTTAAAAATTTCCATATTTTAATCTTGTATCCTCTATATTTCATTCTATAAATTAACTTTATATTGCCTCAAAAATAATGAAGCTAGATTAATGGGCAAAGCTTTTAATGACTCAGCAACACAGAGTTGTCAATTTACTTCTGTAAAATGCTGGCAATGATTCTTCTCATTGGTTAATGGTTTACAAGAAATATTCCCCATTCCCATGTTCTCTTATCTGATGGGACCCAGGAGGAGAGTCTTTTCTGCTGCAGTGCCTACCCTTTAGAACATGGGAGTCAAACTTGCCATGTCACATGGCCCTCACGTGATGTTTTATGATGTTTTTTTCATTTGCAGACCTGGGGTGGCCTTGACCCATGGGCCGCCATTTTGACACCCCTGTTTTACAACATCATACCTCAGCGGTTAGATTGGTCCCAACCCCCTGCTGGCTTTCAAAAGACTCTAAAGACATGGCTCTATTAATGGGTCTGGGGGATTCGGTTACAGCTAGACAATTGTATTGATTGACGCATGAGTTGTACATAACCTGTTTATCATACTTTCTGGTTTTAATTTTATTTTAATCTGTTTTAAATGAGTTATTTTTACTGTATCTTGTGTGTTGGGTTTTTTGCTAGTTGTTTAATTACTCTATGTGAGCTGCCCAGAATCACAAATGTGTGATGGCGGCTATACAAAATAAATAAAAAATTTCTCTTATATTGTTCAGGGCATACTACGAGAACTAATATTCTAACCAACTACAATATCCATTCACATGTTTTCACTATTGCAAAAAATAAACATGCCAAATTATAAGGTGAGAACTCTATCACCTACAAACTAAAATTAAGAGATTCCAACTTTGTCAGACTAAATGATAGGAAATGGTTTTCCATACATAAAATCTGGTTCTATACTCTTATTTTTTTATTTCCATTAAAATATGAAAAGTTACTGATTTTTAACTTAAATCCCTTCAATTTCCATGTGACATAACTGCAAGTATTGTTAAATATGGATCCAACTTGGAAGATATATAAAAACATGTAGAGTTAAGATTGTCCAGAATCTTATACATTAGGATATATTTTCCATATATTATATATATATTCCATATAAATATTACATTAGGATATGTTTTCTAGCCAGCTGAAATATTTTTATTTTTCCATTTTAATGTAGCTGTCAAAACTTTTGAACAAAATAAATAAAAGTTTGTTGAATACTCTGGATGCTCATCTTAGAGATGAATACCAAAATAGCAAGCAAAATATATATTTAAATTGTGGGTTGTTTTTTTTCAAATCATAGACAAAAATAAAGAATTACAGTAATAGAATGTGATATCTGATGGCAACATGATATGAAATGCTGTCACAATAGCTTTCAATTGTAGGGGGGGAAGCCTTTTCTAAATAAAATGCATTTGAATGTTCTAGACAAATAAACTTTCTTCATATACAGTTGACTAAGTAAATATTAAATTTTAGAGAAAATGCCAGCAAGAAAAATATAACATCTATAAACACAGAACATTTTAGAAACATCAAATTACTACGACACTGTCTTGCAAAAGTGACTAAATGCACCTGGGAAATTTAAACAGTGCATGAAGGTAAGAATCCAAAGCTGGCTTCAGAAATCAACAAAGGCAGATAGTTGCCAATTGCCAGAACAAGAAATCAGTACCATCAAGCAATGATTAGCTTTCAGGCTGAATAGCCATAGCATAATTTTCTACAGAGGTGATGTTTCACCAGCAACTGCAGCTATCACCCTAAGTAGCAGTGAACTGCTTTGTGGTGTGCCTCTTGGCAGGTCACAGGCAACAAAGACTAGCTGAAATCTTGTATTTGAATCTGGAAAACTGATTTCTGATTTCCTGTGTCACAGGAGTCCAAGAAAGATGGTCCCTCATCTCCATCTGATCCATTTTGGAGACATTCCAGTCAAACAGGTTCTTGATTAGCCTGTCCCTGATCAGACTACTGATCAGTTTGTATAGGTGGATTTCTGACTGTCTAGGAACCTGCAACACAAACATTCAGCCCAAATGCTTATCATTATTTGATTGCCACCTGCTGTGAAAGGCTACATCACTACCAGTAAATCACTACCAGTGTAATCTTTAACATGCCCACCACTGTCATTATGCAGCTAGCATAATTACTAGCTTCCTGCTCCTTTAGTTGGCTTGCTTATCTAGGAATGATAGCAGCATTTGAGCCACATGGTCACAACCAATCTTTAATAGGAGTCAAAGGAATGCTGTGATCCTAATACAATTAGGTGCCAAACACTTTTTGGAGCTCAAGTATTTTAAGATTTTTTTTTAAACTAGCTGCTGGACAATGGGAACTTAGTATCTGCTCAAAAACCTTCTAGAAATTTACTATCATTGTTCCAACAGCTTGCCTAGTAAGAAAAAATCTGGCAGTATCTCATGAATTCAGTACCAACTAAGTCCTCTGTCAAAAGAGTAAGGCAGAGGTTGCTCAAGTGTTCCATCAAAGGTGCCAGAGCATTTAGTTAGTAATAAAGGATTTCCTGGGTCCAGAGCCAGCTCCAGGCTTGAAGGGATGCCACTTTCAAGCCTGGAGCTGGCTCTGAACTATCACTAGTAAAATTGTTTACAACATACCTGTTCTTTGTTTCTAAACTTAAAGTCACCTTAAGTCAGAAGAAATGTTTGGAGAAACTGAGGGCTTTCAGTAGCTGGACCAATGATGCAAAATAGAATGGGCTGGACTTAAATGTCTGGAGATTGAGATGGCTTTATTTTTTACGTATTTAGAATGATTACTATAACTTGGGGAGTTTTATACCTCAAAATGGTGAGAAATTGTGCTATTAATTTTCAGTAATAGTGGCTGGAGGAGGCTATGAAGATAGAAAAAATGGATTTCAGAACCTGCTAATTACTTTTTTTCTGCTTTAAGTTCTAGATAGTAGCTTTCAAAGAGGAAAACTGCTGACAAAAACACTGGCAGCCATCCATGCATCTTATACCACTATTTTCTACTATATGATACAAACAGTACAGGAATCACAAGTCTTTTAGCCAAATCAATCCCATGAACTCTCTTACCTTAGATTCCTGTTCTCTTGCAGAATCTGTAGTAAATTAAATGGAGGATCAGGATTCTTTGGCACTGGTTCCAGTTTCTCTTGAGGAGGCAGCCCTTCATTTGCAGCCTTTTCCTCAGGTTCCTTTGGTAATTTGACTTGGTGAGGGGGCTTCACCATCTCTGTCAACTGAGGCTTAAATTTCACCGGCATATTTCTGAGAGAGCCGACTGTTTCACCCTGGCCAATTTCTAGTTCTTCATCTTCTATTTCCTCCTCTTCTTCACATTCTGTTTCTGACTTGAGGATAAAATCAGCTGATTGTGATGTACCTGTCAGAATCAGTATATTTCCAATTCTCAACATTTTAGCAAACTAAATTTGAAAAAAAAAAAAAAACAGACTCTGATGACTTACATCTCTAAATGGGTTATAACGCATTATATAATAGCACTAGGTAAGCCAAATGGGAAATCTATACGATTTTTTTTAATTCCAAAGATAGCATCTACACATATAAGATATGGTTTTGCTCCACTAAACCTCCATTAAACATTACAGGAAAATAAACAGGACATGCATGTACCTGACAATCTTGACAATCTTCCTGCTTTCAGTTTGCCAAACCGTCGCCTTTGTTTTCGAACCTCTAGTGATAATAGCTTCCGCTCATACAAAGCAGCATGAAGCTGAGCGTTACAATCCACAATGTCCAGACCCAGTTCGGCAGCAAGAGCTAAACTGCAAAAGACAGGAACAGAGAAAACCCTTCATGGTTTTTGTCCCAATATCCAGAGACATCTAAATAACCTTCCCACTTTACCTATATTAGGGGGGGGGGGGGGAAGCACTCAATACACTGTCACTTCTAAAGCCACCAAACCAGTTTGAACAAAGTTACCTAGCTGGATCCACTTTTTGACAAAAGTGAGACCTCAGCTTTCCAGAAAATTGAAACAAAATGTATTAACAATTTGAAAAGCAAATCAATGCCTTTTAAAACTAAATGTTACAGTGGCATTCTGTCACCCTCATTAAATCTTATTGGACTGATAAAACAAAAAGGGTGTCAGTTTTGTAGACCACTCTCAAAATTATCAGTGTCCAGGAAATCCATCCACAATTCATAGTGGGGAAACCAACTTACTTACTAGGTGGAGAATCACCTAGCATACAATAACCCGAGGCAGGTGTGGCAGGGGCTGCAGCACCTAACCAACTACAAGGACAACACGATGGAGACAGTCATTGCTGATGCCTCGCTGGTGAAAGAGCTGAACACCTTCTTTACCCGCTATGAGATAAAAAGATCTGATCCTGTAGTCCCAGCCCGCTGGCCCTCCAGCCTCCAGCCACTCATCCTGGATGAATATTAGGTGAGAGCTGCACTGAAGGCCATGAATTCCAATAGAGAATAGAGTGAGAAACAGAGTGAGAAAAATCCTCAGGGATGACTCTCACCCAGGACAGCACTTCTTCATACTTCTACCATCAGGCAAGAG
>JAEANM010004253.1:0-21072 GCA_017656035.1 Myanophis thanlyinensis
AATAGCAATATGCAAGACAGACAAACACTACAGAGGGTGGTACGCTCAGCTGAGCGCATCATCCACATCAAACTCCCCGAGCTACACTCCATCTACAACAAACGTTGCCAGAATTAAAGCTATAATGATAGTTAAAGACCCCAGCCACCCCAACAATAGTCTGTTTATCATGATGCGGTCGGGAAAACGTTTTCGCTCTCTAAAGGCAAACATAGAAAGAATGAGGAAAAGCTTCTTCCCACAGGCAATACGGATACTAAATCAGACACCACAAGAACACTAAGGATTATAAAAGGAATTACAATTGTTTACATATATATGAAGTACCCACCTTCCCAACTACCTCCTTTCTTCAACTTATTCCCAACCTATTTCCTACTCTCCCATTCTGCCCTAATTTACCTGTGGTCATGAATGGTTGCGTAAGCATTTCACTGCATATTGTACCATGTATGACTGTGCATGTGACCAATAAAATTTGAATTTGAATTTGAATTTGAAATCATGTATCATCTTAAATTTTCAAAATTTCCAACAGAAGTGTTTGGATGAAATCTGTATGTGTAACTGGACTTTCTTAAATGTTGTTCTCCTCTTATCTCTCCTGCCACTTCTTGAGCAAATTAATTGTATATCTACCATATGCCTTGCACTAATTGTTTAGCTGTATGCTCCTCCTCCCCACCACCTTTCTGCCTGACATGGCAAAATACAAGTCAATTTTTCATTTGCTATCATCCATTATGGCATCTTTTCTAAGTACAGAATGGGAAAAATAATCAATAGCTCTACTGTAAATTTCAATTAAAGTAACTTGGGGACTTGGGATAGTGCCAAGCAACTCTATCAATGTTTGAGCATCATATACATTTAATGGGTATGTGCAGTATTTAAAAGAACATTCAATTATCCTCAAGTACAATCAGAAGCTCATTTTGCACAGGTTTTCCACTTAAGTAGACCTATTCTGCAATGGATCTCAGTTCATGCATATTGTTTTGAAGTCTTGCATCTGTTTGCCTCCTTAATTCAATTATTTGTTAATCTACCATTAGAATATACTATTAAGCCTCTAAATTTCATTCCAACTCATAGAGAAAATGTGAAAAGGCAATTGTGTTAAAAACTCACTATTATACCATTGCTGCTAAATATTCCCTCATGTTTTAATTGTGTTCCATTTCAATCCCAGGATCGTATTTATTTGTAGCAAATTTTTATTTTGTTCATACCTTTGAAAACAGATCTTACTAAAATCTGTAGTTCTGACATACGTTCTTACAAGAACTCAATGCATCAATCTTCATGTAAATAGGAATTATATATATGGAATGGTAGTGGGGATATTAACCTTAACAAGTAAAGATATTAGTATTTTTGTATTTAATGTGTTCTTTGTACTTGTAATGAATTAGTTTGGAAGACCTGGAATTAATTTCCACTTGTTAGTCCTGTGCTAATATCACAAGATATTATGCATATTAAAATATTTTTTCAAGCAATGCTAAGATTGTCAAGTTCAACCAGGTTATCAACAGCTATTAATTTATACGGAATAAGTAAGAATTTTCATAATGTTAGCAACGTTATAGTTCTGCAGAACACTTACTTTGCACATAGACTTCTTCTTTCAGGAGTTCCCATTAGGGGTTGCCACAGCAAATCATCTATTTCCACCTAACTCTATCCTTGGCATCCTCTACTCTCACCCTAATTAGCTTCATGTCCTCTTTTAGCACCTCCATATAGCTCCTCTTTGGCCTTCCTCTTGACCTCTTGCCTGGCAGCTCCATCTCCAACATCCTTCTACCAATATAACCAGTCTCCGTCCCCTGCACATGTCCAAACCATCTCAATCTGGCCTCTCTGATCTTGTCCCCAAAACAGCTGATCTGAGCTCTGATGTGCTCATTCCTAATCCTGTCTATTCTGGTCACTCCTAAAGAGAACCTCAACATCCTCATCTCTACTACCTCCATATCTGCCTCATTGCTATAGTCTCTAACCCAGACAGCATAGCTGGTCTCACTACTGTCTTGTACACCTTTCCTTTTATTCTTGCTGACACTCTTCTGTCACACAATACTCCTGACACTTTTTTCCTTTGCACATAGACTAAAAGTATCAAAATAGGTAGAATTTTATGTCTTTCAACATCCACGGCAAGTTCAAAATTGACTGTGGCCAATCTTTCTTAAGTTCCTTCCCTGTTTTGGATGTTTTCAAGGAGCTTAAGGGGAAAAATTGGTGCTTTATTCTTATGCAAATTCTTTAAAAGCTGTCTCCTCCCCCAAAGGGTTCCTATCCTTTGCCACCCACCCCTTCAAAGGTTGCCTTCTAGATGTCTTGCAATTCCTGAAGTGGGGCACTCTTAAAAAGAAATAGCATGCTCCTTATGCTTAAAGAAACCAGGAACATCAGGGACCATCTGTGTCTCAGTGGAAGAACATGTGCCTTGAATGCAAAAGTTGCATTTAAATTTCAATTTAATTCAAATATTTGTTTTGTAGTCTTGAAGGCTGCTAAAAGTCATGGTCGACAATAGTGGCCTAGACAGGACAACATAATTCATTATAAACCATTTCCCATGTTCTGACAGAGTAAATACATTCTCACAATTCACTTCTTTGGATATATAAAAAATTCTGAATGTCATTCAAACCCAGTAACCTGGTTACTTCCAGCTTAGGTTTATGGCCCAATTAACAAAAAATATTCAGTGTTAAATATTATTAATTATTTCACTTAGTCATGTAGATTAATATTTTTATATTAATCTACATGACCAAATGAAATAATTAATAATATTTTCTTTTCCAGACCCTAGGACAGGAACCAAGCACAAGTCTCTGAAAGTAGAATTTATCAATGCACTTTGTCATCTATGATTTCATTATTGCCTCTACTCATAGAATCCAAAGAACGTTTAAAATAGGGGCTAAAACAAGTGATGGTGTCTGACTCTTCCTATTCTCCAAATACTATGGATCTAAATGGATGAGAATATTACCAGCAACTGCAAAACATTGAAGATTATAACCAAACTGACCACTTTCCTTCTCCCACCAAGAAGCTCCTTGATTTACTATGCTATCTATTGCCAAAATTTCAAATACACAATTCCTTGCCTATAGGAGACAATCACAAGTCAAAACAATGAAGAAGGGGGCATGAACGAAGGTAATATGTTAATGAAATATGGACATCAAAAAAGCCTCACATTAACCATGAAAGCTAGCTGGGTAACCTTGGGCCAGTCATTCTCTCTCAGCCCAACTTACTTCACAGATTTGTTGTTGTTGTTGTGAGAACAATGGAAAGAAGAAGGTGTTAGATACGTTTTCCACCTTGAGTTATTTGTAATACTAATAAAGGGATATAAATAGATGAATGAATGAATAAAATAAATATACAAATAAGTAAACATATTTCAAAATGACATTTAGAAAATTCATGCTGAAGAGGTTTATTTCCAGTAGATAATAACAAAATGCAAAGTTGCCATTTACCATTTTCTTGTCACATTCAAGTTGTAAACAGTTGCTTATGAAATCTGGTGCAATGTCTTTACACAGAAATCATTGCAACATCCTTTTTTTAAACAATTGTGTGTGTTCCTGCATAATTTTTAATTCATGTTCTTTGTGACTTTAAGAATTCATTTAATCAGCAAATAATGTGTTACAACACATTCTCCAAGAGTAATACCAACCACGATTACACTTACATGTGAGAGATGCCTGAAAGGTAACAGCAGTGTTTTGTGAGGAAAATGTGTTAATTGCAATACTCTGGGATATGAAAATGAGGGGGAAAAAATCAATAGCACAAGTTTCACAGTAAACTGTATATGGAGAGCTAATCACATAAAAAAGAGAATTAGTTCCCTGTCTGCAAGGCATAGAAAATGAAGAAAAGCCATTATGCTTTTTTTATTATCAATGCTCCAGCAATGTTTGAATATTTGAATATTTCTACTTCTCCAGACTTGTTCCAGTTTGAATGAAACTGTACATTATATTTCAATATTAATGTTGCCTATTAATTTTTCTCTTTGATGAAACTTCATTTTACATACACAAATTTGCCCTAGCAAACCAATTTTACTGCCCACTATGCTACATATTGTCTTTTTACACACAATACAAGTCCTTTTCATCAACCATATGCTGAAAGTTTTAAGATTTCTATGACTCATTGCGAAGAAGGAAGGAGATTTCCATTACAGCCAGATGTGAGACTGGAAGCAGAATGGAGCAATAACTTTAATGAAACTCAGGATACACTGACACTTAGACCCAAACATGCACCTCAGTTTATCTGTTCCATATAGTATGGCTTTCTGAGGCTATGGAAATCAAGTCACTAGAGTTTTTACAATTGCAATAGTAATGATCAAAATGGCTGCCTTCATTTTCAGTAAATCCTGAATGAGTAATTAATTAGATTGCATACATCATAAAATATATTGCCTAATTTCTAATTGCGCATTCCCATCCCAAAAGTTTTAATACATTCCTGGCAAATTGAAAACAACTGAAATTGACCCAAGTATTTATATGAATGATTCCTATTATAAAGACACAATTCTAAGTATGCATAAATAGAAACACGAGAGCTAAGAATGCAGAAATTTAACAATTAAGGAAATATTTTTGGTATTCAACCTTTTCCCTGTGTTGTGAATATCCTCCTTTTGAACTACAATAAATATTGCTTATACTACCCTTAGACATTGCTTGCGGTATTAATAAAAGAAAATGGGGGAAAATCTACAGTCTATTGGACAACAAAAAAGTAAAAAGAATCCAGTGTTCTACGTTTTAAGCATAATTCTGAAAAGTTTCATCAAAACTGTCTGAATTACACATGCTGATTATTCTTTGGTTTATTAAAATTAGGCATTTTCCTGAAGCGACATACTTCATCTGAAAAAACTGAGTATACTTTAGAAAATCTCTTCTTTTTTGGCTGTGAAGTAAGAGCAATTTATTTTTCTCCTATGGAAAAAAAGAGCAACAAGTGAAGTTTGTTATTGAGTTTCAGCCAAAAAACCCAACAACATAATTTAGCCTCACACCATGATTTTTCCCTTGGGCTGCTTGCTGATTTAATCCACTAGACAACTTCACGAGCACTATGGCATTTCACAGTCTTAAAGTAGATGGTGAAATCATCTGGTGAATAGCCAATATAAAATCCAAGTTTTGAATGGGACCAATTTAGATACTTCTCTCTTAATGTTTTCAATAATATTTCTTTCATATATACAGTATGCTTGTATCTCTTTTTATATATGCACTGTTGTTTCCTAGTCCATATACTGAATAAAATCCTAAAAGACATGAGGAAGAAAAATTCAACCATAGCATACTTCGTTTTCATGAAAACAGTTCACAAGTGAAACCTTTTATTATTTGAGAAGTTTAAGATTATGTTCTGTAATCCTTAAAGCTATTCCCAGTCATCCCTAGATACAATAGTCATATGCAAAATATTTTTAAAAAACACTGGCTGCAAAATGCTGACCTGCTACCCTTTAATCATTCCAGCTTGCAGGTGTTAATAAAACAGCAAAGAAAAAGTAACTTGATGGCTTCACTGAGCTCATATTGGCATCTATTATTGAAGGATTTTTATTTTTCCATGTCTTCTAGAGAGTGGGTCACTGAGTGGGTCAGTTGATAATTTATTTGCATACTTATTTGCTACGTATAGTGGCTATTGATTGAGCTATGCTGTTTTTTTGCATGTTCTTTCAGATTAGAAGAGAAGATGATTTCAATGTCGCTGGTGAAACTGGTGAAGTACTGAAAGACTAAAGACAAGCATCCATAGTATCAATATTCAAAAAGAGGAATATAGGGAATATGGGACAGTTCATTTAATATTCCTGATAACTAGGAATAGATATAATCTAGGTAAAACAGATTGTCAAACAACTTTTTCACAGGCACTTAGAAAAGAATTATACTATTATCAGGTCAGTGTTGCTTTGCCAAAAACAATGCAAAGTTTTCCATTTGCAACTAGATTTGCAACTGGTTGAAGAGCCGTACCCCACATCTGCATGTAAATGGTTCTGAATTATTCTAGAGAAAATATGAAGTGCCCCACCAGGCCTCATTCAAGTGCCAGGTAATAATTTTGTAATTCACCTAAAGAAAGGAATGGAAAGCAGACTGATGAAATTTGGAAACTACAGGACAAAACCACAATTATCAGAATAATTTTTAGAAGTTTGAACATTGTACGAAATTCAGTATGATAGTATTTGAGTGAAACAAATTTTAGTTCCTTCTTCTAGAAGAAAATCAAATGCATAAATAAGGAATAGTGTTAGGTAAAACTGGTTTGCCAACAATGCATAAATGAAGGATCTAAGAGTGTTAGTGTACCACCAGAAGTACACAAGCAAGCATTGCAGTCCAACACCTAAAATGTCCAAGACTGCATTGCAGAGCGCATCATCTGCACCAAACTTCCTGAACTGCATTCCATCTACAACAGACGATGCCAAACTACACCCAGGAAAATAATGAAGGACCCCAGCCACCCCAACAACAGACTGTTCACCATGATGCGGTCAGGAAGGCGCCTCCGCTCCCTGAAAGCCAACACAGAGAGACTAAGGAGAAGCTGCTTCCCACAGGCAATACGGACCCTAAACCAAACGACAACAAAGCCAAGACTATATAAATTCATAATCTACTTCTCTCAACCACTTCCCAATTATTCTCCCTCCCTGTCCATACTATCCCCTTGCCCTACTACCTCATGAGTGGTCGCATACATATTTCACTGCATTTCGTACTATGTATGTCTGTGCATGTGATGAATAAAATTTGATTTGATTTGATTTGAAATTCATTGAAGGTAATAGCTCCATAGTACTCTGTGCTGTAGGACTACTTGCAGTAGTATGTCCATTAAAGGCAAAAGGAGAAGTGGACAGCAGAGGATATAGATGGTTAAATAGTGTCATCAACGCAGTGAACATGAGTGTTTGGGTAGACTCAGGGAGATAGTGGAGGACAGGGTGCCTGGTGTGTTATGATCCATGGGGGTCACAAAGAATTGGACTTGACAGTGTGACTGAATGACTAAACAGCAAAAAATACTATGTCCAATTATGGGCACAATATTTTTAAAAAGACATAGAGAAGCTGGATTATATCAGGGTTTATCAGAATAATTTGTAAAAAAAATGTAGAAATAACTGCCCTAAGGAATGGGAACTTTTCTGTGCAGGTTTAGCTTGCAGAAGAAAAATCTAAATGAAAATATAATAGTGGCTTACAAATATCTTAAATTATCCTTAGCTAAATGCACAAAGATGAATGAGTTGAATTATCTGATGGCAAGAGTTGTTTAACTGTGAATTATATGTATATAATAATGGTGGGCTTCCCTTCAGTGGAAGATTTCAAATCAGGGCTACAGTATATGATAGGAAGAGAGCAAGGGGAGTGAATGATAAAAATGTGCATCGTGGTACCTGACCCAAATTCATCACTTATAAAACTGTACTTGACATCAGAGCAGAAGTATAAAAGAACCTGTGCATCATGATATCACAATATACATAGTTAATTTATCTTCCACCAAGACCATAATTGTGGATTATAATGGATATCTATGCCTATTTTTTTTCTTAACCTAAGCTTTTAGTGAATTCCTTTACAAAGCATGAAGCCGAATAGCTGACTTACACTGCAAGGAAATTATTGGGTTTTCAGCTATGGTGTTGACAGATGAAATTTGTTTTCTGGGAGTGCGGACTGAGCTATCTGAAATAATGGACTGTTGATGTTGGATTGATTATTTTCCACAAGGAAATCTGGCCAAGGAATGGAAAGTTTGATCAAAAGAGCTTTATTGAATCTTTTGGGTGTTGGAAATGAAAGTGGAGTTAGATGATTAGACAAAAAATGTGAATTGTAGAAGTAAGTGTGAATTTTGCCATGAAGGAACCTATTAAACTATGAAGTGAGAAATAAAAAAAGTTGTTGACATTCATTTTTTATGCATTAATATACAGAGTATGGATATTAAACAATAGGACTTTGGTCTTTTGGGACAGGATGATGAGTATAACTCAATAGGTATAAAATTACTATTTATTCAAAATGAATAGGTACAAGAGAATATAGAAATATATTGTTCACATCTTGTTTTAAGGTGAAAAAAAATGGCACCTCTGTTAAAAAAAATACTATCTGGGCCGGACTAAATAGAAGAAATAATAAAAACAATATTGTTTTGGTGAGAGAGGAAAAACTGCAGAGAAAATGTTAATAATGGTTTCCGAAAGTGAATTGAGATTTTTCAAATAGGCATAAAGTAGTAATGATGGGGAGCTTTAATTACCCTGACATCTATTCAGAGGCAGAGTCTTCCAAGCATGGTCTTTCAGGAAATTCCTGATTTGTTCTGCTGATAGCTAATGAAACAAATGGAAGAATGCACACAAAAAATCAGTTACACTTAATATGATTCTAACTAATGGAGAAAATTTAGTTGAGGAAGTGAAAGTAGCTGAAGTTCTTGTTTTAAGGAAAGTTAGAGCTTGTATTCAAATGTGAATTTTACAAAAAAAAAAAAAGCAAATCCAAATAAAATCAGAGCATTAAGTAGAATTTCATGATGGGACAAGGAGCTTAAAATATGCACGAGTCCTAAAAATGAACTCTCAAAAACATGATTGCAAACCATTTGTATGAAACTGAAAAATATATATAAACAGTAGAAAAAGTCAATATGGCTACACAGAAACATTACTGAACATCTGAAAACAAAGGCATATTTAGGAAGTGGACAAAGAGATTAGTCACCAAGAAATGAAAGATAGCCTAGAATTGTTTCACTAATATGACTATCAACAGAAAGAAATCCTGTCAGGAACAGATATGATAAATAAACAAGCAAAAATGCCAATTATTCAGTATACTGCACATTGAACAATTTTGACAAGTTAATTTATAGTTGGCCTCAGTTTCTTCCTAAGAAATGGATTTGTGTTTCACAATTAGACAACTGTGAAGAAAAGATGAAGCTTAAAATTGAAACAATGGTCATGTATTTATTAAGAACAAATCTTGATTTATACACTTCCTAAGTATATAGTGGATGTAGTCATATCTTCATTTTGGAAAAGGTCTTGATGAACTACTTTTGTCATATTTCTATCCCAAAATATAATTTGTTTTATCATAGCTTCACAAACACCCATAATCACTAATGATTCTAATACACAATCTATAAAGCTTCTAATAATATGCTCAGCTGAGTTCTCACTTTAAAAAAGTGCATATTATCAGCTCTGAATCTTTTAAGTGATAGGTGGGGTTGATAGTGGAAAGGCTGAGAAATGAATGGGAGGGATAGTAGTAATCAAGAGATGGTGGGCAAGTCAATTTATTTCTTAAATAACAACTGAGTTCTGGTGGAAAGACACATGGGAAGAAGTATTTCAATTCCTTGAATGAAACTCTGCCTTAATTAATTTACTATGAAGGAGACTGGGAAATTTGTCTTACTGATTCCAAGATTCTGTATTTGTCTCAGACTAGCATTAAAGGTATCTTACTGAAATCTGTGAAGTTCTTGCTTCCTTGATCTTGCCATATACATGGAGTTGTACATTAGAAAACAAGAAGGGAAGCTTTATTAATGTAAGTAAGAGTACCTACATTGGAAGATCTACAGTCTGAAGCTATAAGGCTATCTATCTGTCTATCTATAAGGCTATCTGTGGCTATTGGAATTCTATTCTATGGTTTCTAGAAATCTTCAAAAGTAGTTGCTCAAAGTGTAAATGTAACAAGATAAAAGGGAGAAAATTTAAAACTTGCATTACTGAATATTAGTTTTTTTAAAAAACAATTTATTGTAAATAGATAATAAATTAAAACAAATCTGGTTTTCTACTAGACCACCAATCATTTGATTTTTTTTTAGGATAAAGAAAATTCTGACATTTAGCATCTTTTAATTGAAAGAAAATTGTAAAATGTCTGTGTTGATTGACAGGTATTTCATATTTTAAAAAGGGTATCTCTATAACTTTTATAAAAACATAGTTTAACAAGTTGAATGATTTTCAGCTTGAAAAGGTTTGATTGTTTATAATGGAAGAAGCTTTGTTTATATTTGAGAAATATATTTGCAATTATCATATTAACAAATTAAATACATTTCCATTTGAGTTGGGAATTCACATTAAATAGTGACTGGTACCTTTCATAAAAAAAAATCTGTTTGGTTGCAGTTGTAAAGAATTGTAGCACACACAAAAATATTTACTCTTAGATACCAAACTACTGTAGATAGAACTAGCAAGTCAAATCTATTTAGGAATTTGTGACTGATTTTTTTTCTCCTAGTAGATTGTGTCATGGCAGCTTTGAGGAGGAAAAGTAACAGATTAGTTTTCATGTTAGCATCATCTTGTTTCTATCAGAAATTGCAAACATTCCACTTGGAACACTTATTTTGGAATAGCTACAGCATGTTGCTAAAAAAAAAATATTAGTCATGTTACATTTTATTTCACAAAATATTTCATTATCTTAGAAAATGAAAGAAAAATCTAAACGAGAATGGCAAATAATAGCTCTTACTATTTGTTTAAACTAAAATGTGAATGGAGCACAATATGAAAGAGTTTATTCTATGAAAAAATAGAATGAATAAGGAATTTTTGCAAGAACTATGCAATTATGACTAACGCCCGTTAGTGGTTTGGCCTCCAGATTGAATTTAATAGTTTTATAAACAATTGTGGGTTTGTATTAAATTCTGATGTTTGAGGGTTTGTTTGTTTTTTTGTAAAAGATGGGTGGAAGTAAATATATAGAGATGATGAGTCTGATAGATTTACTTTTTATAAATGTTTCATTTTTGCTGAAGTTATTATTCATTAATGTTCTTATGATTGACTAGAACCTTGAAGAGACTGATAAGTTTACGATGAACTTCCTTTCTGCTAGAATAAAATATGGAAACTAAACTATGTTGCAACAGAGCAGAATAATTTATTTCATCCTTACAAACACAAAACTGATCAAAAAAAAAAAAAGGAATCATACATACGCTATTGCTACACCAGCCACTATTAAGGGGAACTTAAAGTAAAGCAATACTTCCTTTTCTCTCTTTCAAAGCAATCCTTAAGAGTGATGACCCTTCATTATCAACATCTGCAGGGGCAGGTTTTCTGGAGAGAAAAGCCCTTCAAAAATGACGCAGAGAAATCAAAATGAAGGTGGTTCTTTGACCAAGTTGGAAACCCTGCAAATGCAAACTTCATAGCCAGTGAACTATTACAAACTTATCACTTGGAAAGTGAAGCACAAGCACCAATGTTTAATGGTTCTTTTAGCTGCTTGTCTTTTCTATAGGGAAAAAAAGACTTGGAACAGTTGAGTACAATTGACATTTGTGCACACTCCCAGCTGGAATCACCTATTAGTACTGAAAGTGAAAGAGTCAGTGAGGTGGAGTTTGAAATGTTCTGTGTGCAAAAGTGAGAGATCTTGAGGGCAGGAATATAATTCAAGCAATGAATGAAACAAGCTTCCTAAATATAATAGAAAGCAGGTTTAGTTATTTGAAATACATTTTAGGAATAGGTAAAACCTATATCCCATAGCTTCAGAAAACAGGAAGTGAAATAATTCTTTATATCCTGTTTTGTTGATTCCACCCTCCCTCAAAATCATGAATAAATACTTCATTCACTCTGTCAATACTTTCAAATGCACTTTCCAAAGCAATAAATTGAGATCACACTAATTATTTTTGACTTCTGGTTTAGTGCATATGATACAGCATATATCACAGCTTCTCTCCTGAAGTCTGTATGCATTATTACTTTATTATCATGCATGTATACATAGAGCTTTAATTTAACTACTTTGAAGAATGTAGTATAACAAAGCAGTTGTGGAAAAGTCCATGATATTAAGGATATCTGAGAGAATAGAATCATAGAGTTGGAAAGTAGATTGGAGGTAATCTCATTCAACTCTGTTCAAATTAAGATCTACTAATGTTTTTGAGAAATGTGACTATCCAAGTTCTCCTTGAAGGCTTCCAGTGAATCCTTTTTACATTAGAATATACTGTAGATAGTAGATCTCCGTGGAATCAGTGGGTCAACAATATGTTCTGGAATAGTGTATGTACAGTATATTTTATGTCAGGTCAGCTATTATGATAGTATACAAATATCAACAAATTATATCACCTTGACATTGATTACAAGTCAGATTTTTATATCATTTCTGAAGATAAATATGCATTTATAGTGCAAAATAAGGATGAGGAAATATATTATCAATTTCCTCAATGTTTTCAATCTTAAATATACTTTGTGTTATTTCTATATCAAATTGCACTTTTTAAAAGTAAGCACAAATTTTTAATTCAATTTTTGTGTACTTTAACTTTATAAAATTTTGCACCGAAGTTTTAAACACACACACTAAATATGTGTAAATATTTTATGATACATAATTTATGTGTGTGTGTTTGTGTGTGTTGAACATACAGAAAGTACTAAAATGCAAATTAATTTCTATTTTGCATATTGATATGGAATAGAGACATTTTGCCTATTCTGAAGAACAACAATCATTTCAAAGGGACGTACCATAGTTCAGACATGGATGACATTTTGGAATCTCATATAATGTTTATGGTTTTCTCTAATTACACTAAAATACATACGTACTTAAATTTGAAGATTTAATCCAATATATTTTAATTATAAACCACAGAAACTCTGAATTGTTTGGAGCAAAATGAGGTAGTGTGAGAAAACCTTGCAGTTATGTTTTCTGTCTCATTGACAGCATGAGAAAAAGTCTAGTTGGCAATTGTGGTAGGAAAACATTTCTGGAGGTGGCTGACATGAAAGATTTCATGCTTCTGATGCATTTTTTATTCTTCATAGTTGAGTTAGAAGGAAACCCTCTTTTGATTTGTATGGTAGACTTAAAGTCTGCAGAAAATACCACAGTTATTTAAAGCAGAATCAAAATGCGTGCATTTGCCAAGACATGGGTCAAATGAGGTTGCTAATATCCTTTGAAAGGTGATTGTTATAAACTTCCACTGCTTTTCACACTGACTTCTAAATTGTAGAATTACACAGATACAAGAAGAGGAATACCTATCTATCTCTGTCTCTCTGTCTGAATCTAATCTAATCTAATGTATTTTGGAGAATAAGAACATTCATATTATGGAAACAAATATAAATATCATAATATGACACTAAAGTACAGATTAAAATATTTAGCAAAATAGAAGACATTCACATCTTCATGTTCCTGTGTTGCATGTGTGTGGCCCTACCTGTTCAAAAATGAAAAATGAGGAATATCAAGAACTTTGGGCAAGAACTTTTATTTGCATCTCTCCCTTTTTCTTTTTGTTGAATTCTACCTTAATATAATTGTTTTCCTTATTATATTCTCCACACGTTCCTATCTGGATTCAAAGCTAGATACCAGATGAAAATTGTCCTGGTTAATAATTTTGTTGGCACTTGGATGAAGGGAATTCATACCTATTGGTTCTTAAAGAGTTCTTGTGAAGGTTGAGAGTTGGGAGCATTGTGTTAGAATAGTTCCACTCACTCTGAAGTTGATGCTTCCAATTGATGTGAGGCATTGAGGAAAGGTCATATTTCTGATTGCTCTAATATGGTCTGCCATGAGACTTGGTACTCTCTCCATTCTATTCAATATTTGCATAAAATATACCACTGGTTTGGGATGATGTTTAACCAGCATGCTGAAGATAATCAATCATGTTCTGATCTGGTGTCTGGAGGCTCAAAGACCTAGATCCGTGATGGTGAACCTATGGCACAGGTGCCACAGGTGGCACGCAGAACCATCTTGCTGGGCACACAATCTGTTGGCCAACTTACCTCCAGTTGAGCATGTACATGTGACTGTGCATGCATGCATGTTCAATTGCAGAGAGCTGGTCTTCGGGCTTGGCTGTGCATGCACACAATTGCAGCAGGAAATCTAACTGGTCTTCGGAGCTCTCCTGCATATGTACATGTGATTGCTCATGTATGCATGAACGTCTGTGCACTTTTTGCATTGCACACGCAAAAACTGCATGCAGCGCATGTGGAAGAGCATGCACAAAGCGTGTACTTTTCGGCACTCAGTAAGTAAAAGGTTCGCCACCACTGACTTAGGTGGAAGAAGAAAAAATTAAATATCTGCAAGATAGAATTGCTGGATTTTGGATCTGGCTTGATTCTGATTCTGATAATGTCTTTTGATAGACCAAAGTCCCTGAACGAGAAGATTGGTACTTCTGAAGTGCTTCCAGACTTGCAGCTTTTACTAGAATATCAGATGAAAGTCATGATCAGGAGTGTCTTTGTCCATCTTAGTTGGTGTACCAACTGTAGCTTTTCTTGGCTGGAGAGCCTTGACAATAATGATTTGTGGACTCATTAACCCTGTGGTTAAATTACTGTGAAGTACTGTATTGGACTACCTTAAAGATGACTCAGAAGCTACCACTGATGTAAAATGTGGTCAGTATACTAATTGGGAAAAGCAGATTTTACAGTGTTTAACAATCACAATTAAAGGCAGCCTTACCTTAACCCAAAGCTTGTGAGAAATGTCAGGTTTTCAAAGCTTTCTGGAAATTTAGAATGGTTGTAGCCAGGCATATCTCAGAATAACAGAGTTGAAAGGACCCTGGACGTTTTCTAGCCCAACTACTGTTCAAGCAGGAGACTTTATATCATTTCAAACAAATGATTGTTCAATGTCTTCTTAAAAAACCTCCAGTGTTGGAACACCCACATCTTCTGGAGGCAAGTTGTTCCACTGATTAATTGTCTATCAGGAATTTTTGTTTATTTCTAGGTTGTTTCTTTCTTTGATTAGTTTCTATCCATAGTTTCTTATCCTGCCTTCATGTGCTTTGGAGGGTAGGTTGATGCCCTATTCTTATAGCAGTCCTTTACATGTAGGAACGCTACTATTGTGTCATCCCCATCCTTCTTTTCATTAAACTAGACATATCCAATCCTTGCAACTGTTCTTCATATGTTTTAGCCTTCAGTCCCCTAATTGTATTTGTTGCTTGTTTTCTATGCTCTTTCTTTTTTATATTCTGGCAACCAAAACTGGATGCAATATTCCAAGTGCAGTCTTACCAAGGCATTATAAAGTGGTATTAAAACTTAATGTGAATCTTGATTCTGTTCCTATAATAATGCAACCAGGACTGTGTTGGGGTTTTTTGGCAGCTTCAGCACACTGCTGGTTCATACGTAAGTGATTGTCCACTAGAATTCCAATATCCCTCTTGCAGATACTACTGTTGAACCAGGTACCATTTATTCTACATTTGTGCATTTGGTTTCTCTTACCTAAATGTAAAAACTTATTTTTCTTTACATTGAATTTCATTTTGTTATATAGGGCCCAATGTCAAGATCTGTCTGTATATTGAGCCTATCTTCTGGAGTATTACCTATTCCTGCCAGTTTGCTGTCATCCACAGATTTGATGAGTTCCCCTTCTATCCCGTCATCTAAGTCATTGATGAACATATTGAAGAGTACTGGGCCTAAAACAGAGCCTTGGGGGTACTACACTGCATGCTTCCCTCCATATAGATGTGGTGTAAAAGTGTTTCCATAGGGCAGGGAGACTCCACCAGCTTGTAACACTTAAGGAAGGCACCTGGACTGTGCCCTCCTATTTGACCCAGTAAAATCAGCAAGTATGCTGAAAGAGGTGATCCTGGCCCGTCATTCAGGGATGTAAAAGTACTATCAGCACCTTGAACTACATTCAGGAAAAAAAACCTGGAAGCCAGAGCATCTTGCACAGCAATTATGTAATAGAAGCAAACCATAATTACCTAATGTTCTTTTAGAACAGCAATCTGATAAAAGAAAATATTTATAGCTCAGGGTAGCCTCAGCAACCTATACCCAGATGAGCATAGCTGAACATCAAGATTAATATCAGACCAACAATCGAGAAGTGAACAATACCCCAATCAAGGAAATGTAAAAAAGATAATGATAAACAGCCCTCCAAGGCCACTTCCACCAATACTGACAGAGCAAACTAGTAGAATATAAATTGAGAGAAAACCCCACTTCCTACCAGCACCGGTGATGTTATCCTAATTTGGTTAATGAAATGTTTTCAGGAAAACAACCAAGGTCAGAGTGCACCAAGGACCCTCAAAAGAGCAATCTATTGGAAAGTAACCTCTTGTTGATTTTTAAAGGATGATTGTCATTTAATTCTTCCAAATTCCCATAAACTTTCAGAAAATAAGATTAGACATCAATTTTTGGATCCTTTTCTTTTCCTCATTTCCCATTAGTCATCATGTACAGTATATGTATGAGAAATGCCAGACTTTTCAAAGTGACAAAAAGGATGACATTATTGTTAAGTTGATTTAATCCTGTTTTATGTTACAAAACATAGATGTGGAAAATAGAGACATTTGATAGAATAAAGGGGTATAAATCAAACGAGATTTTGTTACATAGTCATGCTTACTGTTGTGGGTGAAAAAAATAGAATAACGTTGGTGCTGTGGTAGCAAGACTGATTAAGTATGAATGTGACCATGAGGAAACAAGAGTACCTTCACTTGTTTCAAAATGCGTTCTTCCCTGAGAAAGTAATCCATGTCTCAGCCAACGTTGATGAAAACATGACATCTTCCCCAAAAAACTGGTTATATAAAACATGTGCCATCAGCAGAACACATTTCAAAATTGTTTGAAATGTGCTTGGCTAAGGTTTTTCATGTTGCTGCTGAAATCTAATTTGTTTTAGGTTAGTGTTTAAATATTGATCTAACTCATTTTTTAAAAAACTTTTATTTCATGCCACTCTGATCAGCCTGTGAAAGTATTGGCTTGAGTGTTTTGAAGAAACAGACTGAAGGCCTATGTAGCCTTTTGGTGGAAATGCAGCCTTTTGTTCCTTCCAAAGGAAATGATGGGATACAGATGGCTGTTTACATGCTTCCATTACGCCAGAGTTCACCTCCCTGTTTTTCATACAATTTTGCAAAAATACAATTATTCTCAATTTATTAACATTTCGTCTCATTTTTTCAGCTAAAAACATGTATCTAACATGGCTTGCTGTAATTAAAATGTCAGACTAATGTGACTGAAGTGGTGACAAAGATTATCAACTTATAATTAGTCTCCCTTGTCTCCTTGAATGGATTGATGATGGCATTTGTTGAAAAGCACTAGGAAGGAACAGGGAAGATAGGATCAGTGTTCACTACCTGCATTAATGATTCATAGAAACATCAATTTCTAATAGCAGGTCAGGTTTTCAGTGCAGAGGGGAGTGCTCCAATTCCTGAACATGAAAGAAGTTCATATCACATGACCCAGGGTGAATATATATTGTATCTGTTGAAGGGACAATGCTTGATCTTCAAAATATGGCATTGAAGATTTTAAAAAAACATCTGTTGAAACGGATAGCAGAAAAGCAATGGTTTGGGAAAGTAGCAGAAAAGACTTTACCAACAATCTCTGGTGAAACAAATAGTAAAATGTAACACAGAGGATCAAGCTGGACATGAAAGAGTTCATCTACTAGTAGGTTGTACTGTACATTTCAGAAACTCTTATCAGTTAAATGGGTGGATCAGTATGCTTGTTTGACAGATAGGTAATATAAATTGTGATTTGTTGCTTGGATCTCTTTGTCCCTGTTTTATATGCCTTTTATTCTATTTGCTAATTAATTGCTTTTGATTTTTTAAAAAAAATCGTATTTTATAAATAAACAAACAAACAAATAAATAAATATGAGGTTCTATTTTTGCTAGCTGCACTGAGCAGTATGTAGGCTTGCTCTGATCTGGATAAAGAGATTGACCCATTAACTCTCTGTTTATTCCTTCTATCCAGCAAACAAATCTTTTTCATTTTCTTTGCTGATGCTGAAAATGAGCAGGTGGCATTGCATGGCTTCACATTGGATTATTTAAGAAAACTACATCTAATTAGTAATGATTTCCCAGTTTCACTGTGCTAGCATTTTTTAGAAATAAATTACATGATTAATTGATTCCCCATATCTATGCAGTTATAATATATACAGTTTATATTAGCAACCAAGCTGTACCAAAGAAGCACTTGGTTTTTATGTGGCCCAGGCGTGCACTTCTTACAATTTAATCAACATTCAATGTGAGCCTTTCACAAGAACAAAGTAATCCATGCTTTAAACTATGCACACAGGCTACATTCCTGCCCATCAATAAAATATGACTAATTGAATACAACTGAATTCAGCTGCATTTAATTGAGGGACTCATTAAAAAAATGGGACATTAGACATTCCCAATTTCAGTTCAACAGTACGTGATGGCAGGACGGAGTCAATAGAACTACTTTCTTTAGAGAACAATGCACCAAAATATTTAGTTTCCAATGAATCTTAGTTGGGCTCAGGAAATTTGTGTTTTTAAAATAATAATACAGCTGTTAAAAAATTGCATACTTTTAGTTCAGAATATGAAAATTATCAAGAGAAAGGAAGGGGGAGGGGAAAATCCCTGCCAACTTTTAGGCTTTTTGCTTCTTTATATCTTCTCTCCCCTTAAGTCTTTCTCTTCTGTCACAGGCCAGTGGTCAGGTTAATAGCCTGAAGTAAAGCTAACTTTCACAATGACTCGATCTCACTTGCAATAAGATGTCAGAAACGGAAATAGAGAGAGGAAAAAATCTCTTTAATGATCTGTTCAATTTATCCTGTGGAGCAGCTGCTGCCAAAACTGTGTTGCCAAGCTGAATGACAGCAGGTACTTTATACTGGAGAAAAAACAGCTCTTGTTTTCTTCACTTATTTCTGTCTTTATTTGTTCTGGGCTTCCGGTAGGAATTGTAGATAAGAAATTTGCATGGTCTTTTAAAATTTGGAGCTTGCTTTATGTCAGTGCATATGAGAAAGAAATATGAAGGTTGGAGAAACTTGGGAGGGGGGGACAAATGCACTACAGTATTAATGGTAAAAAATACCTGAATTACAGGTGCTTGCAAATATTCAGTGTATGACTAGAGCAAGTTACATTTAGAGTTGGAAGGGATGCATAAATCCTAACCCAAACCATTCCATTTCCTGAAAGAGTTTATAATTGCTGGCAAAGCAGTTAATTCTTAAGTATATTACCCTTAACATCCTAGAAATAATTTCTGTTTTGGATTAGAAAGGATGCCTTGTACAAATGTTGCTGCCCTTGAATGTTTGAAATTCAGAATTTATTTGTCTTGGGAATTAATGCCAGTTTGTACCCACAAATTCCCAGTCATTCTCTATATTCAGAACAGTGACACATCAGCTGGTTTCTTTTGGACAAAAGGTCATCAGTTTTCCCAAAGACTTGTAAAGCAGTTTTCTGGTCTTCCTGTCATTTAGGCTAAAAGGGAGACTACTATAATTCTTGTTAATTTCATTTAGCCCCCAAATGTCAACATTGATTTAAGTGTTGCAAAAGAATAAAATGTTGTCAGCAAATGGCTAAAGAATGTCCTTTATCATGCAAAATAACACAGGAGGCAAAATTATACTGCCTTATCCACTATTTTTTTTACAAAACTTTTTTTATTTTATAAATTTCAAGTAACAAGCCCCTGATTGACAGAAGCAGCACAATGCATTTCATCAATTTATTTTGGCCCAGTTTGGACCTTTCTTATCCAGTTTAAATTGACTGGAAGCCTATCCCATATTACAATCATACCTTTAGTATGCCAGCCAGTTTCTCTGGCTTTCAGTTCACTTCACAGTGAAATATGTGCAGATCTGTACATTGGTGAAACAAAACAACCACTTCATAAACACGTGGCACAATATAGGAATACAAACCCATTAGGACAAGATTCAACAGTCCATTTGCATTTAAAAGACAAAGGCCACTCTTTTAAAGACAGCAAAGCCCATATTTTGGACACAGAGGACCACTGGCTGGAAAGAGGGATCAAAGAGGTCATCTATGTCAAAACTGAACAGTCATTTCTCAAGATATGACATCGTCTATCTCCAGTCTACAACACAGTCCTTTCAGCAGTTCCAAAAAGGTCCCACACCCAATTGCACTCTTCAGGTAACCCTGAGAAAACAGATAAACCCTCTACAATAGGGGTCTCAACAATCATCTAAAATAATGCAAATGACCAGCTGTCTGCAAGGATATAAATCCTTCCATTCCCCACCATCCAGTCAAAATTGAAGAAGCTTCTTGGATGAGAAGCAAAAATGTTTTAAAAGAAAAACAAGACAGTTCAGTTGCCTCTTTAAAAAAGCACCTTTGGGATATGTAACCTAAAGTAATCTAGTGAAATCCTTGGCATACTTGAATCTAGTTCTCCTCAATATTAGTTTAATATACAGTTGGAACTTCAAATTCCTTTGTGATTTAGTCCAAAGATGCTTGTATAAAAACTTATTTTCATATGTAAATATATTTAAAAGAAGACTCTTGGTACTTGTGCAGTATTAGATGAAAGGCAATCACAGAGATTTCCTTCTCAGTATAGAACATTTTCTTTAAAATGTTCATCTTTGCTCTCTTTAGCCTATTGGTTGTTTAGTTATTTCTGACTGATCCTGTATCTCTGTCTGGAGTTTATCCTAAACATCTGTTTGAAATAATAAAAAATGAAATTGTGACCTGCTTAACCTTCACTTACTGGCTGCTGTACAATGATGTTAATATTAATGCAAACAGTCTTCCAACTGGTTCAACTATGCACAAACATCTGAAAAAAAGCTAGAGAACAGTAGGAAAAAAATAGCAAATCTGAGTCTGAGAAATAGCAAAATATAAATATTTAGAATAGGGGGCTGAGGTCAAGAAAGTGCAGGAGTTTAAGTATTTGGGGTCAATAGTCCAGTGCAATGGGGAATGTGGAAAAGAGTTGAAGAGGCGAGAACAGGCAGGTTGGAATGGGTTGAGAAAGGTGTCAGGAGTGTTGTGTGACAGAAGAGTGTCAGCAAGAATCAAAGGAAAGGTGTA
>JAEANM010004254.1:0-21068 GCA_017656035.1 Myanophis thanlyinensis
TCAGCTTATATAATTATTTTAATTGGTTTTTAACTTGTTATTTATGTATGTTTTTATTTGCTGTGAACCGCCCTGAGACCCTTGGGAGAGGGGGCAGTATATAAATTTAATAAAAGTCTAAAAATCTAAAGTCTTAGAAAATTTACTACTGGTTCTAGCCTATTCGCTAGAACCTGTTTATATTTAACCTCTGATCACAAGTCTTCTGACAACCTAAATAACTGGATTCCAAGGATGAGGCTAACTATTCAGGGATATTACTCTATGAGTAATATCCTATTCTTCTATAGAATGTATGAAAAATCAGATCCTTAGATTACCTTTTGGACTAGTAATTGTTGAAACACTGGGCTGCATTGAACTTTTTTCCTCTGTGGAAAAATCCTCCTCTTCCTCAGTTTCCTGTTCCTTGTCACCAAACTCTTGAGCATATAGTTCAGCTGTATAAAAAAATTAATATGATTGTGAAGTTCTTCTATTAAAGAAAGATTTCAGACAATTTCAGGGTGGGCCCACAAGGCAGATCTAAGCACCCTATGGGCCTTGAGTTTGACACACCTATTTTAGCTGCTGAACACAAACAATGGAAAGAAAATGTTCATGATTTGGAAGCGATACAAACCCTATGTGGAAATGTCCCTGGTTTAATCAATTTATGAAGTTTATAAACCTGCCACCCAAAGCCTGTTCAATCTTTAAAGGAAGATTAGTGAAGACTATTTTTGTTTCCAACAGAAGAGAATATATAGCAAGCAGAGGTCTCCAACCACTGGGCCGTGGCACACTACCAGGATGTGGCCCATTTAGAATTGGGCCACGGAAGTGGCAGGTGAGCATGCAGCTCACTTGCATGCAGCTGGCAAACATGTATGTGTAGCTCCATTTGTACAAGCGGCAGATGTGCCGGCCCGCTGCTCATGTAAATGGCACTGCACACATGCGCACTCACCCACCACTCATGCGAAACCACCCCCTTCCCCCTGTCTGCCATTGGATTCAAACATATACTAACAGAGTAAAAACTATTGGCAGAAAAACTAAGCTAGAGGTTGTTTGGCAATAAAAACATTTGGCTGGTTGGATGGTTGGCTGGATTGATGGATTTTTATACAGCCAAGCTCCAGAGAAACTCCTAATAGTCTGTATATAAAAATTATGATTTAAATATAAAACCAGAACAAATAATCAGCTCAAAATATTCAATAAATACTTTGTACTGAAATAACATACTGTATTAATACTGATAGAGTAACAGGTAGTCTCTGTGGCTGATAGTAATAATATATTGAAGGACTGAGCTAGTTTTACATTAGTATTTTATGGATATAATATATCTCTTTCTTCAAATGACAATAAGTACTATATATTGCATATTTGTTTTGATAATTTTAGAAAATGTTCTAATTTTGGTTGTACTTCCTCCTCTCTTCATTAGTTTACTTTACCAAGAAAATATTTAAATGTTAAAAAACAACATCCCAATGGAGAAGAGAAAAAATGACCTAATTCTTCTCATTTTAAATAGCGATCACTGCAATGCTCGTTCTTTTATTCAGCAAGTCCTTGAAGAAACATTCTTACATAACTTCTGAATTGAAATAACTACGGTATATTTGAAGAACTGAGCCTCTTAGCTTTGACATGGAACCATCTCACCTTGTTCCTTCAGTTGCTGCTCCATTTCCATTTTCTCTTTCACTCTGGCAATGCCTATCTGGATTGCTTCAGCTCGGGTCTGCTCAATGAGTTCTAGTCTTGCTTGTTCATAACGCACTTTCAGAAGAGCTTCCATGTCAAGAACCTACAGAAAACCATGGAACATGGAGTCTTAGCGAGGACGAGGTAAATACACTGCTAGTTTGTCCAGTTTCTTTCTTCAGCGGCCCTAGCCCTAATACTCTCAGCCCCCCCATTATATAGTGAAAATAAGTATTTCATTAAAAAAAATTAACCTTGTTGTATTTGAATAAGAAAACACTACAGAATGTCATTTGTGGCATTAAAAAATAAATAGTATGAAAGCAGATACCCATGTAAACTTCCTTGACCATTAGAGCAGGGGTCACCAACCTTTCAGACCTCAGGGACCACTAAATTCATAATTCTAAATCCTGCAGAACACTAATATGAATCTAGTGCTTCACTCACTGAAGTTCCTGGACTCCTGGTGATGGGATGGGGTCCTTCAGGGACTTAGCTTGACTGCCTGTTTCCGCAACCTTAAACACTCAAAGAGCCATTTGGATCCGTTTCCCCATAGAAAATAAAACACTGGGAGCCACAAACCTGGGTGGGTGTGACCAGCTCGACAACATTCACTCCCACATGACCCCTCCAACCACGCCTATCCAGGTTTGTGGCTCCTGGTGTTTTCTTTGCTATGGGAAACAGGTATCTCTCTGTGTGTGTCTCTCTCTCTCTCTCATTCTGATTCTCCGGCGCTCTCTGGGTCTTGCAGGTGCTTCTTCCAGCCTTTGTTTGTGCTGGACACACCGTGGTCGCTCAGGGAGACACATGACCTGCTCCAACAGCAGCGACAAGAAACAGCTGGGTTGGGATAGTGTCTTGGGATGGAGAGGAAGTCGCGTGTCTCCCTGACCGACTTGAGATACGCACAGCACCAAGGGCCGGAAGAGGCAGCCGCAAGACCCAGCAAGAGATGAAGCAAGGACAGGGGTGCTTATGCTCCCATTCCATGGAGTGAGTCTCCAACCCCCCTGTCCTTTTCTCAGGCCAGGTGAGGAGTGACTGAGAGAAGAGGGAGAGGCAGCCAACAGGGAGCCACAGCAGGGGAATGAAAGAGCCATGGGTTGCTGACACCTATTGCTTCGGCCCGCCTGCACCGCCCCCCCAACATCATTATCTTGTTCTGGCCAGCAAGGGCTGTGCTACTTGCACGTTGCACCACCCACAAAGTTGCCCACCATGAGCTGCCTGGCCAATCCCATATTCCAGAGCTCTAATCACGGGACAGGCCCATTGGTCGTCCTGGAGAAGCTCCTCCACCCGGGTGCGCTGCAGACCAACATTTTCTCAAGGACCACCAGTTGCCAGTGGGCCACCGGTTGGTGACCTCTGCACTAGAGAAGAGTTGATATAAAAACCTAATAAATAAATAAATTAATGGTTTTCTAAAATCTTTTCCCACTATTGCTTTTGTCTGGTTCCACTTTTT
This sequence comes from Myanophis thanlyinensis, assembly GCA_017656035.1. NCBI lineage: Eukaryota > Metazoa > Chordata > Lepidosauria > Squamata > Homalopsidae > Myanophis > Myanophis thanlyinensis. The sequence goes on from JAEANM010004254.1 coordinate 3,176, forward strand.
AAGCAAGAAACTTTGAATTGCCTTTTATAGGGCTCAACAGAATCAGGTGACAAAGAAATCTAAGGGAAATTTACCTGGCCTTTAATAATTGGTCTCCCAGAATAATTAGGAATACATTTCCCAGTTTCAATGATAAGTACAGTATGTTCTTTGTGGTTCTGTATTAAGCTCTTGGTTGTCAAAATCATTGTGTTTAAGAGTCTTCTAGTTAAATAAGATATTCTATAAACAGACACTTTGAGATTTTGATACTAAAGTGAATTTATACCCACCTTTCCCTGAAAATGGTTTGCAAGCAACTCACACAGGGATGTTTTCCCAGAGAAGGGAGGGCCCAGTAGCAGTACTTTACAAGGTGGAAGTGGCATAGGAGGAAGTAGGTAGGAACGAGGATTCAGCATGAATTGTTTCAACGCTTCTTCTGTAGAAAGCAGGTACATCTTACCTAAGAAGCTACAAAGATAGCAAAAAGACAGAACTACAGCCTTAGAAGAATGGATTTTGTATGAAGGGTAATCAAGTTCTACTTACCTAACAGCATTGTCTGCAGTTCCCATGATAATGTCACCATCTTTTAAAGCCACAGGACATGCTCGGCCCCATTTGCTGCGACGCCATCGATATCTAGGTCCTACAAGTTTATAGGACGCAAGCACCCGAAAAAGTTCACCCTGAGGGCCAAAATAAAGAAAACAAGTGAAGCCCTTGAAAAACATATTGTACTGAAAAGTGACGGGTATTTTTCCATCACATATTTTCAAACATTATGTCACTAATGTTAACCATTCTGCTGAAGGTTAAAATAATTCTTCGATATTGAGTGATAGCAATAGCACTTAGATTTATATACCACTTCGCAGTGCTTTACAGCCCTCTCTAAGCGGTTTGCAGAGTCAGCATATTGCCCCTAACAATCTGGGCCTTCATTTTACTGACCTCAGAAGGATGGAAGGCTGAGTCAATCTTGAGCTGGTGAGAATCAAACTGCCAAATTGCAGGAAGCCTGCAGTCAGCAGTAGTAGCCTGCAGTACAGCATTCTAACCATTGTGCCACCATGGCTCAGTGATGATACAGAAGGTTTAAGCATAAGCTCTTATCAGAAGGTACCATTATATTTTTAGGATTTTTCTTAAAAATGAAATGTAGGAATATATTTGATTTATATAGCCAGTTTGGTCTAGTGATTAAGGCACTGGCCTAGAAACCGGGAGACTAGGAGCCCTAGTTGTGCCTTAGAAATGAAAGCCAGTAGGGTGACTGGGCCAGTCCCTCTGTCTCAACCCAACCTATCTCACAGGATTACTCTTGTGGGGAGAGAGTATTAGACATGTTCATTGCCTGATTTTAAAAAATAATAAAGGCAGGATAAAATAATATAAAAACAAATGGCGCATAATAAATAATAACAATAGCAGAATGAGAAATCCCAATAAACTGCTTGTCATCTGTATCTAGGGCATTCTTTGAAGTTGTGTCATATGCTTTAATCTGTTGTGAGTAAGAAAAATCTATTATCAGCATTTATAGTAGCACTCTTTTTAATATGACTGTGTGCTATTTCTACTGGCAACCAATAGGAACACATACAAATGTCACACTTACATTTTCCAGACCATCTAACATTTCTTCGTCTGCACTCTGAAGTTTGGTTATAAGAGCTCCATGCCGTTGGCCCATGGATTCAAGGCGAGTTATAACTGACTGAGCAAAACCACATAACAGTTTGTGCATAAAGTATCTTTAGTTAATATTGGGTATTTGGTTTTTAAATATAAAGCCAGTTTGAAAGTTTACTTCAGTACGATTTTTTTTGTAAACAACTATATCAATAAAAGATGGCAGGTGGGAAGTGTAGTTCTCTGCAACTTCTAAAAGGTTATTAATATTGATACATTAATATCATAATACTAGTATTATCAACATATTGAACTGCCTTCTACATATAGGATAGAAGCAGAGAACACATTGCAGACAAGGCACTGCAATGCAGTGGGTGATGCAGAGGGTGATGAACAGAGCACAAAAAATCATGGGCTGTCCCATAACCTCACTGGAGGAAATTGCCAAGTCCCGCTGTCTCAACAGAGTGAGAAAAATCCTTAGGGATGACTCTCACCTGGGACAGCACTTCATACTTCTACCATTGGGCAGGAGATAACAGAAGCATAGCCAGCCAGACAAATAGGCTGAAAAATAGCTTCTATCCATAGGACATCAGACTTCTAAATGCCACATAACACGACTAGACTTGATACAACAGACTCACAATGCCAGTGCAATGTGCAATATACATACCGGTGGAATAATATGTGTGTGTGTGTGTGTGTGTGCGCCTAACCCCAGTATTTCCCGGGGATTAAGGATTTGTTTATAAGATGTATTCTGTGTTTGAATATATTCTGTGTTTCTGTGCTTTATGTGACTGTACTGATGGAGGCTCATTCAATTTCACTGCACACATGTTGTGCATTGACAATAAAGGATTGAATTGCCAAGTTGTAGAAATCCTGTTGCCTTAAAAGAGGCAGGGTTGAAACTGGAATATGGTTGTATAATTGCCACTGAAAAGAAGTGTGTGTTCCTTACTTACTTTAAAAAGTTCATCGGCATTCTTGTTTCCATCCAGCTCAAAAAAATACTGAGAGTCCTGCTCAGCCATTAATTCCTGAAATTTTAAAACAGAAATTATGACTGAATACAGAGATTGGATTTGATTCAGATCAAATTATTTGGTTTCAGATGATTGCACTGACATGTCTGAGGAAAAATCTATGCTGCTTTTTTCTTAATATTTAATATTATTGTAACTGCAATATTTACTTGGCAAGGAGTATGAAGACAAACATTTCACTCCTAAGTACAACAGAACTTAATGCAACCCACATTGCATAAGTTCAGTTGTACTTAGGAGTGAACAGAGTTTAGAATTTAACAAAGAAGAGATGTCGGGCTGGCAGATTAGTCATATTCTATCTTATCCACATTATCCATATTATATTTCTTGATCAAGGACAGTATTGAATTTATGTATCCATTCAACAACCAGTCCATGTGACAAGCAAGACTGCTCTAGAACCAAATGCAATGGCTTGGCAAGCAACCACTCTACAGTGAGGCTCTAAACACAAGCCTCCAGTACAGAAACACTTTTGATAAATTAACATATGAAGAAAAAAAAGGAGATTCCTTTCCACATTTATAAGAGAGATGAAAGGCATTTTTTGGAATATACCAGTAATTACATTTTTAATATTTTATATTTTGCTTCCCGCAGTACTAATTCTACAGATTAGATAAAAAACCACGATTACTTTCATCCTTCTTTTTCTTTTTCAAGCAGATGCCTAAATAAGGAGTCCTGTCCCTTATACAGTAGAATCAGAGGGAAAAAAGCTCTTTTTGAATACAGTAGTAATTCCAATGAAAGTCGAGACTACAAAGATAAAAACCTACTTTAAAATTTTAAAAAAAAGAAATGGAACATGTAGAGGAGAAAAACACAATATATGGATTTAGCTTTGGGCTTTATGGTTTAGTATGGTCTTCTACCCTTGCCCCAACTGTGTAGTTTCAAATGCTCTTCTAATCAAGATCGGAGAAAAAAAATCTGCAATGTTGTTTCCTGCTCCTTTGAGGAAACCACACTTTAATCTTCCCCAAAGAGTTAATATTGTATTAATTAAAAAAAATAATGGCATTCTTTCCGAAATCCATGTACATAATACAGTCCAATCCACTCTGTAGTACTATCTCACCCAGGTTAGTCTTAACTTCTCCAAAAATGTTAAGTTGGGCCACAATCATCAAGAGTCATTTTAGCTAGTAAGGTTGGCAGTATATAAATTTAATAAATAAATAAACTTCATGCTTAAGGTACCTTATAAATCCAGCCAACTGTGATCTATTCAATCAACTCTTATTAATCAAACCATGTGTTGCTGTAATATGTAAACACCTTAAAAGTTCATGGATCATAATAATAAGTTTAGTACAAGTTACTAAAGATGAACATTTGTGCTATCAATATAATATAGCTCGTGGATTAATTACCTAAGCTTACTAGCAATAATTAAAGTTACAACATTGATGTCTGGTATTTTTTCTTTCCTTCTTTTCTTACTTCTGGGTGTTATGGCTAAGTGCAAAAGGTATTATCCTTATCTTACCTCCAGAGGACGCAGCATAATATCTTTAAAGAGATCAATTCTCTTTTGTGCATTTTCCATAAAATCTTCCGGCCTTTGCACTAAAGTTGGCAAAATTTCTGCCAGCATAATTTGATCAGCCTAGGCGGAGGGGAAAAAACAAACCCCCTTTTTAAAATAAAGTAAATACATACAGGAAGCTTGGTTCTACCTCCCACTCTGAATGAATAAAATCAGCAAACATTAAATGTGTGCTCAGCTGAACAAAATTAATTAGCTGAAAGCAACTTTCAACTTTCTAAAATAAAATTGTGACTGGCTTAGTTACGGGCTGAAATGAATCTTTAATCAAACTTTATCCCTGAACAAATATGCAATTCCAGTTACTAAAATTGATGTGATTTTGTAAGGTTTTTTAAAAGACATTTTTTCCTGCTGGAGTCCTGTTGAGGAATTCTGAGATTGATAGATCGATGGAGGGAGGGAGGGAAAGAGAGAGAGTGTGTGTCATAAAACCTTCCCTGCATCAACCAAACAAGGCTGCTACTTCTGAAGGATGCTGTTCCCATTGCTAAAATTGAACTCTGCTAGTCCAGACAATTTTATACTTGGAATGGGAGGAGACTCCAGCCAGTTCTTTGCTTCAGCAGACCAGTCAAATGCCTTAGGTCTGAGTCTTCAGAGTAAGGCTACAAAATTCAAATCATCTTACTAAATTGATAAATATAAAGGGTTAGCAATACTGTTAATTAAAGGCATATAGCTTTAATATGGTTACAAATGACAATGGATTCCCCCCTCAAAAAATGTAGCATGTAGAATTAGGATATTATGTATAACTGTTGTGCATAAGTGTTGTGTTATGTATAATTTAATTTGTTTAACTTTATTAAAGAAGAATATTGCAATGTGTTTCTGAATGATCCAAGCTTTTCTTTTACTGTATTTGAAATAATTGGCTTTTTAGAAAATAAGGGAAAGCAACCTCATTTGTCTCCTCTTCCTCTTCTTCCTCTTCTGCTTCCTCATCCTCTTCTTCACTTTTATGTATTTCTTTCTTCTTCTTTTTACGCTTTTCAATAATATCAGGATCCCAATCTTCTCTTTTAAATATATGTCCTGTGTCAGGCTGCTGTCTTTGACCAGTGATTCTTTGGCACAAGTCATTGTTAGGACACTAGTTAGAACATGGGGAAAACAGGTCATTATGAGATGGAAGTTATTCCAGATCCAATAAGATCACTTTGAACCTCTTCTTTCTAAGATCTTAGCATGAGAGCTTTTATCGCTAATGTGCTGGTAGAGTTTCTTTTAAAACTAATGAAAGGCAGCTGGCAACTTTTATGACAATGGGTTTAAAGGAGACAAGGATGGCTTTACGAAGCATAATTTCTAAGAGTATGAAGCAGTTATAAAATAAATCCATTTACTAAGAACTTTCAAATGTCAATTACCTTAATATTAATCAGGAAATCTGGTTTTAATTTTAAATGTTTAATCATATCTATTTGTTCTGCTGTAGACATGAAATCCTCAGAAAGAGAAGGGAAATCACAGAGAACATAACCTGTAAAAGGGGGAAAGCAAATATTTTTTATATTTAAAGAACCCACACTTAACATATTAAATTTACAGCAATTATGGAATAACTATGGGTTTTTCTTCATTTTTATCTAGTAACCACTGTAACAAACAATTCCTGGAAACACTGTATCCTGCTATGTCCTCATTTTGTCTCCAACCAGCAAATAGCTTTAAGTTGTCTTTACCAGTATGAAACAGTGTTTTCTCTTTAGATCAGAATAACAGAGTTGGAAGGGGACCTTGGAGGTCATCTAGTCCAACCAGCAGCAGTTTCAAACTGTGTCAAATCTGAAGTGCAGTATTTCAATGCCTGTGCTACTGGAAGTCCATCAGGTAAGTTGGGATAGTAGAATCAGCCTGCACCTATAGATCCCTTGAAATAGGAATAAATGACAGTCTCCCCTCTCCTCTCCATATATGCTTTACTACACTTCTTATTTTCCTTCCTATAGGAAGAGGAGAAGTCTGGAGAGATGCCCAGTTTTGAAAGAGCAACAATCTCATGTAAACCAGAGAATCTACATTTCTTTTCTACAACTTTAAAAACTTCCACTTTCCTCTCTAAATCTCCTGGCACTCATTTTTACCAGGGTGTTTTCTTTTGTGCAATTCTTATGCTCAAGCTAACAAGTGAGCAAATAGCTAACACAAAAATACAACCCCCTCTGCCTTACAGAGCCACCTCTAAATCTCGCCTCCTTTCCTCCCGTTCTGTCATTTGCAATTCTCAGAGACTGCCTAGACAAGTCCCTGCTATTTACTTGGCAAGGTTTTTCACAAGTGGTTTGCCATTTCCTCCTTCCTAGAGTTGAGAGAAAGTGACTGGCCCAAGGTCACCCAGCAGGCTTCATGACTAAAGTGGGACTAGAATTTAAGGTTTCCTGAATTCTAGCCAGTTGCCTTAACCATTACATGACATTGACTCTTTTTATTTCTTCTGCTAAAATTTGTCCATTCTTGGAGACTGCCTGGATTAGTCTCTGAAATTGTCTTGGCAAGGTTTTTTCAGAAGTGGCTAGCAATTACCTCCTTTCTAGGGCAGATAGAAAGTAACTGGCCCAAGGTCATCCTGATGACTTTGTGTCCAAGGCAGGATTGGAGCTCAGAATCTCCTTGTTTCTAGCCTAATGCCTTAGCCACTATACTAAAATGTCTTTCTAAATCTTATGCAATTCACAAAACAGAGAGATAAATCAATAAACCACAGGTATTTATTTCTAGGATTATGGTGAGCATACTTAAGAGATAGTGGAAAAAAAGAAGATGCAGCAACCCATACCAAAGTGATTAATCTCTGGTGATTCCAGCTTGATCATAAGCATCTTTATCACCAACTCTTCAGGAACATTTTGTCCTTGATAAAGCAGGTCCTTACACTTAGGGAGAACAATGTAAAATATTGACTTGCATTGAGAATATATAATAGGAAATATATAATTAATATACAAAGCTGCCTTATACTATATAAAAAAATTGATCCAGATACTCTCAGTTTTGCATCTTTTATATTTTGGACTACAACTCCCACAAATCTTTGCTTCTTTCTCGCCCTCCCTCCCACCCACCCACTCACCCACTCTCCTTCCCTCCCTACCTCTCTCTCCTTCTTTCTTTTTCTTTTATAGAAAAGAAAATAGTGTCCTTCCTTAAGGACACCGGATAAATACTTTTACTGTATATTATCTGCTGCATTGTCTTATACTAGTGATGCCCAAAAAATGAACCCTGTATGCAAAATGTGTGGTCTGCCACTGAGCTTGTTACATCACTCATAGTTCAAATCCAATCAAATTGTAATAATTCAAAGTTGTGAACTGAACTGGGCTTTAACTAATAATGCCATTTGAAAGAATTGACTAAGGAATAAAATGTAAAAATGTATCTCAACATCCATGTAAATAAATAAGTACAGGCTTTACCTTCAGTCCATATTCTGTTTCAGCTATTATGTTTTCATTTATAAGTTCAAAAGCTAAAAGGATATATCACAAAGAAAAAATAAATAATTGTTTAGATGGTGCTGTGCGTGTATACATGCAGTACTGTATAATGCAAAACAAAATTTTGATAACTTTAAATGGCAATTTGAAACAACATTTTTAATATTGAAGATCATACATTTCTTTTCCATAAAAATCCATCTGCAGTGATGGTTTCTTGTATATTTCTCCCTACATAGAGATAACAAATGCAATACAGGTGATAAGTGCAGAAACCAGGAAGTGGCTGTATTTTGTGTTGCTCTGGCTAGGTAACATCTGATCTCTTGTGAATTCTTTAAAGAACATTTATCTTTCTGTGTGGTAGCCAAGTTTTCCCTTGAAAATGAGACAAGACACTTAACACTATTTTAAATATCCTGAAATGTCTAGAGAAGTTGCACAATGCATGATCCATTGAGTTGGATCCACATGTACAACTAGTCTGCCCGGTATGTGACAATAGTCGGAACAATATTAAAAGACTTTTAAAAAGAAACCATAATGCTAAGTTCGCTTGTAATATTAAGCAGTATACAAAATCAAATAGCTTTGCACAAAGTGAAACATAAATGGATTGTGAGAGCATCAAATCAAACAGATCACAATGTGGATTTACAGGATATGCAAACATAAGTAAACAAAAATTTGCCTTCAGTGATTCCTCACAGGGAAGAAAGATAAAAAAAAACAACCAGATTTGTTTATTTCATCCACTATCTTTTTTGCTATTGTAATTTTTTGGGGGGAAGAATATTATGAGCTTTGTTTACTTTTTTACTTTTACATGTACAGTCCAGGTGGTTCTGGACTTATGATCACAATCGAGCCCAAACTTTCTCTTGCTAAGCAAGACAGTTGTTAAGTGCATTTTTCCCTATTTTTGCCACAGTTAAGTGAAATCACCGCAGCTGTTTAGTAAGTAACATGGTTGTTAAGCAAATCTTGCCTCCCCATTGACTTTGCTTCTCAGAAGGTTATAAAAGGTTGATCACATGATCTTGGGATATAGCAACCATCATAAATATGAGTCAGTTGCCAAATGTCTGAATTTTTATCAAGTCACCATGGGGTTGCTGCAATGGTCTTAAATGTGAAAAATGGTGATGTTACTTTTTTCAGTGCCATTGTAACTTCAAATGGTTACTACATGAACTGTTGTAACTCGAGAACTACCTGAGTAATAGTTGTATTGTATCTTCCTATTATAATTAGACCAGAGTCCAAATGTTACTGAAGTATTCTAAAACAACATTAAATATTTTCATTTCTTTTTTTCTCTTCAACTGTTAATAGCTTTGGAGAAGGAAAATATATTTTTCTCTAAAGCCAATTCTAGATCTCCAGAGTACCCACCATGCGCTGATAATGATCACTGTCATTAGAACTCCTATTTAAATAGAAGGCTCTAATTATGATTCTGTGTGCTTCATAATCTAGTAATTGACCATGATTTCCAAAAAATAAAAGACACTTTTTGCCACCAGAGGGCTCCCATGTTGTTCTAATTGTTGCTTTCCTCTAATTTTCAAGTAGCAGGTAACTAGAGCAAACTCCTATGAACAATTTCACTTTCTGAACTTAAATAAAATTATATTGCAATTTTAAAAATTCAGAAATTTTAGCCTTGCAACAAATTTTAGCCTTGCTTTGGAAATCACTGTAATTATGTTCTAATGACAGCACTTTAAAGAAACAACGCTTCTGGGAACAAACTGGAAAATCAAGTATATGCTGCCTCATAGTTTTAGGTTTTTGCTCAGAAACCTGCTGATGCCAAATTAATACTAAAGGAACAAGCCAGAATCCAATCACTAGCTTGCTGTGCTATGTTCTTTATTCACTCTTGCAAATTTAATGTAAAAACTGCTGCTCCCAAAGGTAAGGTAGTCTCTCTGTGGGCCAGAATATCCCTGAGGAGAACTTCATTTAAAAACCAAAAATAGATTTCTAAAAGCTGTACCTGATAGAGAATATATATTTCCCTCTAATCACTTCAGTTATCCCATACTCCCCAGGTGAATTCATCATGGCAAGGGCAGTTTAAGTGGAATGGGGAAAAGCTGGACTCAAGCATGTTTTGGTCATAAATTGTTGGTAAAATATCTTGAAGAAAACCTGCAGATTATTACTGAAATTGAGGCAGCTAAGGAGAAATTTTCTGTAAAATTGAAAGGCCATAAGACTAGGAGAATCCTCATGTTGCACAAATATACAGAGGGTGGGGCTTCAATTGCATGGCCATATCCACCGTAGGGACTTTTTTTTTTTTAAAAAAAAAGTCTGATTTGACTCTTTCATTTTTCATATAACAAAGAAGATTTATCCAGAGATTAGCAGAAGCAATTTATTAATCCCTTAATAAAAAATTACATTCTATTATAATATTTGTTCCTTTCCTACTCTATACTGAGGGAAGCCACCCCTCTCCTAGAAGAGTGAAATATTTTAGGAAATATTTAAAAAGGCAGAATATTATGTTTCCCTGGATGAGAAATTGAGAAACATGCTCTTGGAGACAGAAACTCAGAGCCTTAACTCCCTCCCCACCAGCAGATACTGAGCTGGGGCAGCTTTAGAAATGCAGATTTGGTAATCCATTACTGCCTGCAGGAAGATCTGACTGAACAAAGACATGGCAGAGCCATTCAGCCACAATAGGAATTGCCCAACAAACCCCTTCATTGCATCACCCAGCAAGCTCCAACCAAGCTTCACTCAGACAACCCACAAAGTTAGCTGGGCCCCTACATTATTTATTTGATTTATATACCGCCCCCTCTCCCTAGGGACTCGGGGGGGGGTGCACAGCCAATAAAAACAAGTACAACAAACAGTTAAAAACCTATTAAAATAATTAAATAAGGCTGTCTAAATTAAAACATTATCATTAGGATTAAAAATTTCAATTAAAATCAGTTAAAATAACCATTAAAAATACGAACAATTAATTTAGTTTAGATTAGTTCACTTTAAAATAGAATTAAGTTTGAATTAAAACCCCAGGTATCAGGCCAGGCCAGCTAGTTGAAATAAATGGATTGAATAAAAGGATGGTATTAAAGCAACTGGGGGAATGGGGGAGCAAGAATAAAAGAAAAATGTGCCTAATACTGTGTATTTACCTGTGTGTTTGTTTAGTAAATTGTTATACCGTCCACTCTCAGAGACTCTAGATGCTGTAACAATGTAAATGATTTTTTAAAAAACAATTTAAAGGTTTTCTTTCCAATATTGAAGCATGGTAGGATCTGAGAGAGCTAAAGTAGCCTTGAAGAATAGTTTCAGATATTGAACTTCATAAAGACAATGATAAGATGTGATTCCTCATTCAATCTCATTTGTGTAGCTGAACAAAAAAGCATTTTCCTCTGCTCTATTCAACTCCGTCTTTCTAAAGGGAAAATAGTAACATAACATCCCTGTTACTTAAAGTTTCCCCACTTTCTTTATGTAATTCCTTTCATGATGAGTTGGTGAGAAAGGATAGAAGAAACATATACCAGCCAGCTTTGTATTGAACTAACCAACTATTGGCAAATTTTGCTCAAGGGCCATGGATATAGGATGTAAATTGCTCAATGCATATTATAACTTGACTGGCAATGCTGTCTGCATGGAGACTGGAGACTGCAAGGGTCTAGGTGGGGAGGAATCAGCTTCTACTGAATTCTGGCAAGATGGTGTTGCAATGGGGTTTTGACCCCCTCCCCCCAGCCCAGTTGACTCCTTATCTTTGACTCTGGGTGGGGTGGGACTTCCCAGAACTGAGCTGGTGTGCAGTTTGGGGGTCCTTCTGGACTTATGGTTTCTGCTTGAGGAAACAGCCATGGCCTGGGGAATGGGGGCTTTTCACAGATTAATCTGGTGCACCAGTTGTGCCCTTTCCTGGACCAGGGAGACTTGTTCACAATCACCCATGTCTTGCTTACCTCTGGCCTGGATTACTGCACTGTGCTCCACATGGAGCTGCCCTTAACGACCACTGGAAACTTCAACTGGTCCAGAATGCAGCAGAATGCACTGTAATAGGGACTCACAGGTTTGCCCATGTAACAACTCTGACGCTCAAGCTGCACTGGCTTCTAGTTTCTTTCCAGGTACAATTCAAGGTGCTGGTTATCACCTTCAAAGTCCTATACTATATGGCACAGAACCAGGCTATCTGCAGGACTGCCTTCCTTAAGGATACCTACCCATCCTACTAGGTTCAGAATAGGGTGGCCATGCTCCTGATTCCTTTATCAAAATATTGTCATCTAATAGGAGCTAGGAAGTGTGCCTTTTCCATGGCAGCCCCTTCCCATCCTGCACCCTGAAGTTTGGCAGGCCTCCACCCTTTTAACCTTCCATAAAAACCTATTTTTCCCCCCATGCATCAGAGATTAGATGACGATATGTTAGCGTGCATTGGCAACAGGTTTTTGTTGTTTTTAATATTTTACATTTTTCCTAGGTGTGTTTTATTGTTTGTAAAATGATTTTATATGGGTTTTTTTAAATATTTGATTGGGAGCCACCTAGAGTTGGCTGAAAGACAGGGGACTTTTTCCCCCCTTTATATGACTCTGCAATCCCATCCATTGGGAGTGGAGTCAGATTGACTGAATGGAGCTGAGCATTTACTAGCCGGATGCCCTTCTGATGCCTGTGTAGAGCTCACAGCAGATGTTTTCTCTTTGCACCCAGAGAGAGAAATATCTGCCACTACCTAGGATCAAACTCATAGCCTCTTGATTGTGAGATGAGAGCTCACTAGGCTACCACACCACTCTATAGGAGGCTATATAAATGTTTAAATAAATAAAAGATAAAATGCGATGTTACACAACATAAAATGTTATGTTGTGTGCTTACCGTCTTGGGTAATTTTTTATTCTATTAGTGAATCTTGAATTGTCATATACTATTTACTATTTGAAAATGTACTACTTGAACCCCAAAATGAATTATCTCGTTGGTCTCTGGATAATTTGATTATTTTTATTACTATGTAACCTTTTAATAATATTTTTATATATATATACAGCATACATACTAAAATTCAGTTATACATTGAATATCATTTGTGATTTAATTTTTAGTCTAAATATTTTTCAGAAATATATTGCCTTTTTCTTTCCTAGTAGCTGTTGAAGTTTTTCAAATCTTAGTCAAAAATAGCAGCCTTTCTTTACTTTTCCTCAGCATGGATTTTTTTCTTAATTATCTTTTCACTGATTTTATGTCTTTCAGAGTAAACATTTAAGAAATTAAAGACAAATGTTAGAAAATATGTAAAGATCAAAAAATATTCCTATGAAGTTGCGAAATCTCTAACCCCATAATTCTCAAATAGTTAAAATTATGCATTTATTCCAATATGTGTCCCAATGGAAAAAGGAAAATGGCAGTCCTCCAAAGCAAACCACCAAGAATGGAGCAATAAAACAGGCAGAGGGAGAAATTCTACTTTGGCATTTAAAGAAAGAGGAGAAGAAGCAAGAAGTGCTGCCTGAGATGATAAAAAATGAACCACAAAATTCTTTTTCTATTCAGACCCCCAAAGCTCAATATGAAAATAATATTAATCCCCAAAGTTCAAAGAGTTGGATAACACTTAGCTTTTCAACTTCTTCCAGTGTTTCAGAACCCTAGATCTCAGTTTTCATTTTATAGATTTTAATAAACGTGCAGATACATACACATACACACTTATCACACACAAGATAATAGCTAAGCCAGGAAATGTAGAGCTTCTGCACCCAAAATTCTTTGAAAAGTAATCAAGGTCAGTTTCTTTTAAATCAAAATAAAAACAATAAAATTATCGCAAAGAATGGAAAACAAACAGTTAGGGTTACTGCAAAGGAGCCCAACCATACCATCTTTTCTTGATATATTGTTCTTCTTGCTGGTCCTCATTCTACCAACACTCATGCCATAGTTGACCTGGAGGTGGTGAGGTTCTTTTAGGAATAAGAACCTGAATTACAGACACTAAATAGGTATCTCATTCCAGTTCTGGTTCCAGAGTAAGATTTTACATCTGGATGAAAAGAAACTTACAGATCAGAGAGAGAGAGAGAGAGAATATTATAATTGTGAGTTTTATACTTTTGAGTTGAAACCTCACAGTATTACTGCCTGTGTTCAGTTGCAGTAGTCAACTGAATAGGATAGGGAATAGATAAAGCAATGGAAATCTCTCCATCCAAAGACTAAACAATCATGGACATCTCTAAGCATAACCTAAGTATAACCAGCTGCAATGACCCAGGTCAATCCAATCTTAGGGGAGCTTGCAACCCCAACTCTACTTGAGCCAATTAGCTGTAATGGTTGGCTCCATTCAGCATTTTTCAGAGAATGGAAGGAGGACAGGAACAATTGTCCACTGCATCTAAAGTGCAGTCACACATTTCTAGAATTCTTCTCTCTCTGACTAAGGAATAGTATAATCTATATAATCTGCTTTACCCTGTTTGATTAAAGTGTAACAAATTGTATTTTGCACTTTATTTACATTCAGCAAACCTTTTCCAGATGCCATATACTCTGATATGTTTGTATCACAATACTTACACAATCAAAGTTAAGAGAAATTTAAAGAACACTTCTTCAAAGACTCAAAGCGTTAGAAAGAAAAATAACTATTATTAGCAGCATGGTGAAATGAAAACAGAAATGATGTTTAGTCATATATACAATTTTTAAAAGTATTATTATCATCAAATGCCACCAGAATAACAAAACAATTATCTCATCAGACAGATGCTGGTTTATGACTATAATAAAGATGTGATGTAATGTTTGTTGTAAGCAACCCAGAATCTGTTCAGAACAAGATGGGCAGTGGATAAATTTAATAAAAAAAATAAAAAATTGATTTGACACCAAACAAATGCTTCTCTGTCTATATACTACTAAAACTCATTTCTATAATCTTTAATTGGGTAAATAGTGAATTGTAGGACAACAATTTTTGAACCAAGGTACCTCAGTTGGGCTAATTGATAGAATGCATCCAAAATCTGGGATCCATAACTCCAATAAAATTGGAATTTGGCAAAATTTATAAAACAATTTATGACATAAATATTATCAGAAAACAGTTTATGGCATAATGCAAAACGTTGCAAAACATTGACCATGCTAATGTTTGACTGATAGACAGCTCATCATAAGCTATTTTCAAAACAAATACATCTCTAAATGTATCCCAACTTTTGCAGTCAAAGCACTACATTAGAGGCTATCACTGTTGAAGACACTGAGGAATCTGGTAAGGAAATATTTCTGAAAGAATGGACTAAATGGATCACAGACTATCTAGTAAAGTTTTAATGGGCAAATGGAAATGGGAAATGACTAAAAGAACTTCATTCTTATAAAATGACACATTAACTAATTGATTCTTTCAAGTAATCTCCTCTGTAATTGCCTCCCTTACACTTTTCGACAACACACACAAAAATGCTACAGCCATTTCTTTGAAACATTGTTCAATTTTCACACAGCATTTATATAAAAAAAAGTCTCTTCTTACTCATCAGGTCTCTCTCTGGACATATTTGAAATTATTCCATATCTTTGCTGCATTAGGCATAAACTCTGGCTGCTAGGAAAATAACAAAATCCCCTTGGTAAAAAGCATTGATCTTTCATTGATCTGTCTATGTTTCTTGCCAGGTTTTTCATGACAGCCATCCCCAGCTTTTGCCAAGAGTGCCAGAGACAGAATGACACATTTGTTGTCATCAAAAGAAATGTGTTGGAAGACTTTCATACCCTACTGAATTCCATCTTTCCAGATATACAATTCACAATGAAAGGAAAAATGGCTCAACAATTGCCTTTTTTAGACATTCTTATCAACAGACAGGAAGATAGAAGTGTAGAAAGCAGAGTATATCTCAAGACTACTGACACTCCATGCGTTCTGAGCTTTAACAGTAACCATCCACTGTCACATAAAAAGTGTTGCATCAGAACACTGTATGGCAGGGTCAGAACAGACTGTAGTACCCAGCAAGCAAAGCAACTAGAGAACAAGTACCTACATGAACAATTCAGGCAGAATGAGTACCACAAGTGTTTATCACAAGATGCCTGCATAACATGCAGAGACAGAAAAGAAGAAAGAAGTACAAGATCAACTATATAACACAACCTGCCATATATCAAAAACATTTCAGAAGCTGTAGAATGCAAGTTCTGAGGCCTGCAAGTGGGCATCAACCATAACCCAGAGACTACCATATGAGGACAAATCATGCACTACAAAGATCATTTGGAGGTGGGAGAAACTTCTAATGTAATTTACTAGATTCCCTATATGGATTGCCCTTGTGACTATGTAGGATAAACAGAGAGGAAGCTAACCATCAGATTTCAAGACTACAAGCAAGCAGTTAAATGAAGAGACCGAAACTCATTGGTAGCCTCACATTGCAATGAACAAAGGCATGCATTCAATTTTGCAGCTATTAAGATTGTTGACCGAGCAGGGATAAAAATAGCCAGATAAATTATTTAAGCCTGGGAAATAGGCCTTTTATTGATCAATAGGACTCCTTATTTATCACCAGTTAGATGCACTTAGAAACCAAGGGCATGTTAGCACAAGGGAAGAACAATTAATAACTTAATAGCCAGTGATCAATATCTTAATTAACAACTAAAAGCCACACACAACTTGGCACCATATCAATACACTTTGTAGCACAACCCACTGCATACATTCTGAGGGGAGAGATTTCCTGAGGATGGGCTCCAGCACAAGCTCAAAACTTGGTCAAATAAACTTTTAGTCCTGGTAACCAACTCAAATTGGGACATACAAACTTGGAGGACTGGGACAGAGCCATTATGATATAGGAAGTACATACAGGTACAGCTTACAAATTTTTGTTTAGTGACTGTTCGAAAATACAATCACACTATAAAAAGTGACTTATTACCATTTTTCACACTTAGACCATTGCACCATCCCCACGGATACATGATCAAAACCAGATGATGATGATGATGATGATGATGATATTTATTGCATTTCTATACCACCTCCCTCCCGAAGGACTTGATGCTTCTGACCTGACTTATGTTTATGCCGGTTGCAGCATCCTAGGGCCCTGTAATCACATTTTGCTATGTTCTGACTAGCAAAGTCAATGGGGAATCCAGATTCATTTAATAACCATATTACTAACTTAACAGCTGCAGTGATTAACAAGTGTAGCAAGAAAGGTTGTAAAATGGGACAAAACTCATGTAACAATTTTCTTGCTTAGCAATGGAAATTTGGGGCTCCCATAAGCCGAGGAGTACTTGTATTACATTAAAGCTGGGGTATTCCACATTAAGATAAGTTTTGCACCACAACACTAATCAGGTCTGATAGAAATTCTATCAATTCACCCGAAAATCTCAGTTCAACCCATCTCATCGCTGTGTTCTTATAACAATACCATCAAAAGAAACTGTCCATTTAATAAAACAGACCAGATGCATTAAAGTGTGGGGTATAATTGTGAGTGTCGCAATCCCAAAACCAAGAGTAATATAGTCTACATAATATAATATAGTTGAACTAGTTACACATCATTTTAATTCCTTGTGGGAAGGAAGTGAACAGACCTCATAGCGTCCACATTCAGATATTTCACTGTGGACTCACTTCTACTTTCATGTAAAATAGAACAGCTTGGGGTTTTCCTTTGAAGTATTGCAGCTCTTGTCTGCAGGTCATTGCCAGAAACTTTGGCTTCCCAACTCCTGGACTCAGATTGCCATTATGATCCACAACCCACACCTATGAGATTATTAAGTACAATCAAATACTAAATGCCACTGTGTGCAGCAGACTTCAGAGCTCCATTCAAGTTATATGCAATAATGAAGAAAGTGAGTATGTCATTAAGATCAAAACAGATAACAGGAGCTAAAAAAGCAACATACTGTATAAGTACACTGGGAAATACATTTTCACTTCTACACCAACTCTGGCCAACTAATTGCCTTCCTTCCTTAGATGTATTAGTACCCATTGAATAAAGAAGCTCAGAGCAGGTTAACCTGTTCTGCTGCAAACACAGAGAAACACACCTGGTGTTCAAGAGAAAAATATGGTATATGCCACTTAATTCAACTCCATTTAATTTTGATATTAATAGGTTTAAAACATACATACATACATACATACA
>JAEANM010004255.1:0-11931 GCA_017656035.1 Myanophis thanlyinensis
GAGATTTCTTCTAACAACCGGTTCTCTGAACTGCTTAGAAAATTTACTACCAGTTCTAGCGAACCTGCTAGAACCTGATGAATTTCACCTCTGGTGTATTCTCCAGGTGTATTGAACTGCAGTCCCCACAGAATTCTAAGCCCTGGAGCTATAATACATCTGAGGGAGGGCAGATTGAGTTATCTGCAGTACAGGTAGTCTTCAACGTATGACTGCAATTGAGCCCAAAATTTATGTTGCTAAGTGAGATATTTGCTAAGTAAGTTTTGCCGCATTTTATGACCTTTCTTGCCACAGTTGTTAAGTGAACCATTGCAATTGTTAATTTAGTAACATGGTTGTTAAGTGAGAGTGGTTTACCCATTGACTTTGCTTGTCAGAAAGTGGAAAAAGGTGATCATATGATCCCAGGACACTGCAACCGTCATCAATATGAGTCATTTGCCGAGCATCTGAATTTTGATTAGGTGACTATAGAGATGCTGCAATGGTGTGTGTAAGTGTGAAAAATGGCCATGTCACTTTTTCCAGTGAAGTAACTTTGAACGGTCACTAAATGAACTTTTGCAAGTTGAGGACTACCTGTATGCTATGCTGCCAAGTAGATTGCTTCATTTCATGTCCATAGACAAATGGATTTATTCAATGATGGTGGAACTTAAATCATCAGATGACTACAAGAAGGATTTCAGGCCTACACAAATATTTTTTTTCCTAATAGAAGTAACTCTTTCCCATAGCATCTGGAAATGTTCAGTCACAAATACTGAATTGTTGTCATTACTTCCTATGTTTTTCAGAATTTGAGGCTGGTCTAGGCAACTTCCCCAAATTGCTCAAATAAATCAAATGTATGCAAAGTTGGTCAAATCTATATCTATAGTTAAGATGATTTTTAAATGAAATACTTCCTCTTCTATCTCCATTAGACTTAATATTGGGCCAGATGTAACTTTGATATGCCTCTGAATGTTGATAGATTACAATGTGAAATTATCGTACTAACTATTAGGGTCAAGATAGAACAACTAACTTTAGTTTTGGAAATTTTCAGTCTAGATTATTTGTCAAGTCAACCAGTACTGTTTTTATCCCAAGATCTAACATCAGATTTAAAAAATATGGATCTAGATAATTCACATAATTCATAAAAACTTGAGATCCTAGTTGCCTCCATCCCTAAAGTTCTTGGAATATGACCAGGATTTCTCTAAGAATAAGATAGGCATTTTTCATTCGCAAATTTAATTTAGTTGCTTATATTTGATTAGCCAGGTTCAAATGCTCAAATCATAGGTTGAACAAATTGAAATGTTTCTTTAAAAACCTATGTTTTATATATCTGGATCTATTTATTCAAATACAATTTATTAATAACTTTGTAATATCATAGTCTTTTCAAGCTGCTTAGGTTTTCAATATTTCAGAATAGTCTCCAGGTTGTTGCTTTTCCAAAAACTGTGATGATTTCAAGGGCCTTTACTTAAATGCATACTTGAGGCCATCTGATTGTCTGCTTTTTAATTTATTATTTGTGTCTTGTCATTTTTGAGTTCTTATTTTTATCTAGGAGCAGATGTAGTTACCATTATTTTTGTTATAATTTCAGCGATTGGCTTCAAGCTCAACATGGATGTTTTAATTCTGGTTTATATAGCCTGTAAGTCATTGAGAGTCATTTTATTTGTGGTAGGGTAGTATATATCATATCTAGAATAAAGTTTAAAAATACAAATTGTGCTTCATTGAAATCTAAATTGCTATTTTATGGTTGAAACTATATTTCCATGTTCAAGTTTTTCCTTATAGAGGCAGACTGGAATTATATATCACTAAATGAAACAAATAGTTTTACTCTGGAAGAATCTTATTTGACAAAATTAGATGGCCAGGGGCAAATCTAATTAGCATTTCATCTTAATACTGTGACATCTGGCTTATTTATGCAACATATGATATACTCTCCAAATCTCTACACAGATCTCTGTTCTGGAATTTCCCAAAGTATTTTTTATACCGACTCTTTTCATGATCAAAGTTCCCATGCATTTTTCAATTCTGTTTCCATTAAGTAATATTTACAACATTTACCAGTTATCCTCTTATCTTAAAATCTTAAAAAAATCTTAAAATCTTGCTTTCCTAGATGTTAATTGATTGATTTTTATCTTAGATACAAGTTCAGTTGTCAGTATTTTAATACAATTCTGTCTGTGCCAAAAAGACTTGCAGCCTAAATGGGCTTCAACTTATCATAACTGATCTTCCAGATATTTGTAGGTAGTTTTCTATGAAATAAGTAGTATACTACGGTTTACCCTGTCCTTACACTTCGAAGTTTGTTCAGTCTTTTACTTTATGGAAGCTTTCTATTTTTCAAGATTAAATCTGCCTGTACTGAATTGAACAGTCTTTGTCCACTTAGCTTCTACATGTTATTGTATTCCAGTTTGCCTAACAGTCATAATGCCAATGATTTCATTGATGAATGATAGTCAAAAAACCTTTGGGAGCTAATATTTGAAAATATGATATAACCATTCCTATGCCCTGTTCACAAACCTGCCATGAGAGATTTGCTTGCCACCAAGGCTGTGGCATGGCAAAAAGATGAAATAGCACATCTTGGTTGCCCAGGCAACCATGTCACAAACAGCAAATTTCCCATCTACAAATTAAAAGGTGACGGCACTGAGAACATTGCCTCTCTACGAAGCAAAGGATGCCTTTTGCAAAGAAATATTTCTCTTGGATTTTTCTACTTTATAGGCCACCATTATGGCCAAGGGAAATGCACCCCCCTATTCAGTCAAATATTAAAGAGACATAGATTGGATGAAGAACATGTGCGTATGCCAAACACGCTCGCTCGGCTGATGTTTGAGATTATTGTATTGTATTGTTTTTTAATTGTATTGTTGTATTGATATTCTGTTTTTATTGGCTGTAAACCGCCCCGAGTCCTGCGGGACAGGGGGCGGTATATAAGTTAAATTAATAAAAATAAATAAAATAAATAAATATTGCATGAAAAGGAAGAAAGAGCTACTACATCTGAAATGAAAAAACAAAACAAAACAGATAACTATTAGAAGCAAAGTGAGTGTTTGATTCTTTGACCTGCCATCTAGTGGTTGTCTGGATTTTTGCAGCCCAGATAAAAGTAATCCTAATTAAAGAACGTGCAAAAATCCAGGTCTGGCATCTATTGCTTCATTTTATTGTATCCTTTCCTTGTTCTTTCTAGCAACACTATAATAATAGAATTCACTTTGTACTCTTGCAGCACAACACAGAAGTGCAATCTTTCCCATAATCAGTGTGTGCTAATTTCATCAATTGTGTGTACCTCAAGATAATCCTCCATCTGGAGCGCTTTAATATTTATTCAAAATTGGATTGGAATTGCAGCAAGAAACAAGGATTAACCCTTTCCACTCCCCTATACCCTGTATCTTATTCCATTGCCTACTCCCTCTGCTATTGATTTTGGGGGAAAACCCAATAGATTGTGGGATTAAAAATAAAATAAAATCCAAGTTTATTGGAATAAACTCCAAATATCTAGTTTGGGCTGTGTCCCCAAGCCCAGTTTACCAGGCAGATTCTCTTTTGGTTGGTATAGCAGATTCAGGGTTTGTTCATTATTGTTAAGTATTCAAAGAAAGGGTGAAGCGAAGATTTCACTCAGGTCCTCCATTTAGGTGGGGGAAATACTCAAATATGATTGGTTTACAATGTTGCAAGCTGGTTATAAAAAGGTTAGCCTGGCAGCACTGTTTTTCTGCATTTAAGAGAGAGCTGTCACTGTTTGAATAAAGAGTTGAAGTCACTCTGCGAGTCTCTGTGGTCTTTTTGAGCTCAGAATAGAACAATTATAACTACTGCGTAGCTGGAAGGATGTAGATAGCCAATGGGCTATAAAAAGCCATCTGAGAAACTGAGGGACTTCCCTTGGGAAAAAGACTGGATGGCTAAATCTGAAACCAATGGATTTAGCTTGCATCCACCTCTAGTCTACTTAAATAGGATCTTCACATGGCTTGTCCTTGTAAAGCATGCAACTTCCTGTTCATCCATCCATCATGAACTCTAGGTTAATGCATCTTCCTAGAATCTTGATATATCAATATTTGTATTTGAGTCTTAGGTTGTGAGATGAGGTGGGAAATGGCCTGTATCCATGAAAAGTGGATCTTGTAAAAGAGTAGATGTCAGAAGAAACTTTAGGAACCAGAGTTGCTAAGGGGATCATGGGTTGGGCTCC
This sequence comes from Myanophis thanlyinensis, assembly GCA_017656035.1. Lineage (NCBI taxonomy): Eukaryota > Metazoa > Chordata > Lepidosauria > Squamata > Homalopsidae > Myanophis > Myanophis thanlyinensis. Next base: position 4,268 of record JAEANM010004255.1, read on the forward strand.
CCACCCCTATTCTATGGATATTCACCCCTGGCTAAAGATCAGCTGTTCTGTATCATACCCAGAACTGTGAATGCAGATCCTATGCTGGATTAAACTTCATGTCAATAGAGTTGCAACCAATATTTTCCATTTAAGATAGATGTGATTCTTATATATCTTTAATCCTTCAGATCTCAATCATGATATGGGATTCACCATTCATTTATTTTTAAATGCTTGCATTTTTTTATTTTTTTATTTTTATTATTTTATTTATTTGTTTGTTTGTATCCTACCTTTTATTTATACAAATAACTCAAGGTGGCAAACTTATCCAATACACCTCCTCCTTCTATTTTCCCCACAACAGCAACTCTGTGAGGTAAGTTGGCCTGAGAGAAAGTGACTGCCCAAAGTCACCCAGTTGGATTTCATTTTATTTTATATAATATCTTTTGCCCATAACACACTCAAAATAACTAACAATTCAAAAGAAAATGTGAATAATTAGAATCAAAATAAGCACAATTTATCATTCACTCAGTTTAAAGCCTATCTGAAGAGGAATTAGTAGAAATTAAAGATATAAATATTCCAAAATGCGATAGTTCTCATTTTTAGGAAGGAATAACTCCTACACTTTGATCTGTTTTCCTAACAACATAGGTTGCTACTTTGTGAATTATTGCAACAAGATTTCTGTATGATGGAATAAACCTTTTCTTAGCTGCCTTGTAAAGATCCTTGATATTAATAACTTATTGCCAGGTTTCACTTTAAGCATTTACAAATGTGGTTTTTGCAATCTGAGAAAATGACCTTCTATTGAGTCAGAATATCTTCTAATGAATCTTTGACTAGCAGTCATTGCTCCACTGTCATGAAATCAAATCTCAAAAATTTGTTTAAGAGCTATTTGTTGGACATATCAAAACAACCTAATTAAGAAAAGTCCTTTCAGGTCAACAGAATGTCCAAGACAACTATGAAGATTTTAGGAGTGCCAATTTTGTACAGAAGTTGTGAAATCACAAAAGGATAGGTGCAAAATTTTGAGTTGAATGCCATTTTTGAGGTAGATGTCCTCTTTGGAATAGGACAGAAACAAACTAAGAGATCCATATCCAGAACAGCAGAAGAAGCAGGACAACAGTTATCTCATGAACTCCAACAAAATTCTTCAAATCTTTTCTTTCATGAGAGAAACACAGCTATGTGTACAAAGTGGACTTTACACTGTGGATATGATTCTTGCAAAAACATTGTGACTAGATATTCTTTGGAAACTATTCCTTATAAATAAATGTCAGTCCTTCAGATCCTCTCATTCTTACCTACCATTCCCTAATCTAATAAAAAAAAATCTAAATCTAATAAAAGAAAATAGCAGATTTCTGCTATTTTTCAATATATCAAAAAAGCTTCAGTAAAATCCAGAGTCAGTTATAGTTGGTATTACAGAAGAATTGCTGCTTCATCTCAGAGCAACACTGGATTTCTTCAAAGCAGCAGCCCAGTGGGATTCCCAGATTTAACTAAATCCAATGTATATTCTCTGTTACTGCTTTTGCTAAATTAGGACTGCTAATACAAAACTCCCATGGTATAGGAAAATAGTATAAATATTTGTGTGTTCAATCACACATGACAATTATAGAACCATGCATGCATGCATGCATACTGTGTTCCACACAGGCTACATTTTGAAAAGAAGGAGGCTTGGTATTAACATGACCCCTCATATTAGGATTTTATCTAGCTCCCCAGATTTTATCATCTGCTTAGCTACAGCCCTGGTGACTATAGACTAATTTGTCTCAAACATCATTGAAACAGAGGCAAGCACACAAATTTGATTAAGCAAGAGTTTCCTGCCAACACTTCTAAGCCAATATAAGATCCTTAAAATGTGCTGGTGTCTTTATGGATCAGATCTCCTGAGGAGCATTAGTAAAAAGGTAACAGGTAAAAAAGCACAGCACCATTCTCAGTTCCTTGTTTCCCTATACACTGCATAACTCCTACTCTCACCTGAAGGATGCCTGGCTTTTGTAAAGAGCTTTTAGCCCAATATACACCGGAAATAGCATTTACTGAACAAGAGATTACACCCTGTGCATGGTTGAAGGCTTAACTTTAGGCTGCCATTTGGCCACGGAAGCACACATTGGCAACAGTAATTGGCTCTACTCTGACAGCAGGCACCACATACAAAAATGTATGTCACACTGACCCAATGTCAACTTTTAAAAGAAAATCAGCTTTGCTGTGTGTGGGGCGGGAAGATATCAAAATGAAGGGGATGCTTAACTCTTTCTCTACTTACCTCATTTCTACTCTACTTCACCTTTTCACTATGTTTTCAAATGAGAGTTTGGTAATCATAAATTCTCTTTTGTCTGGAGTTTTTTTTGTTTTGTTTTTAACTTAAGTGCACATAAGAAAAATACATGCATTTAATGTACAGGGTAGTTTAGTAGCCAAGGAGGTATAAGTTAAGAGTACCATATAAAGACATTCACAGCAATTGCCTAATTTAGCTGTAAATAGGGATAGCTGCCTTTATTAAACTAACATTTAAGAAGCTGAAAGCAAGACCACTAAAAGAGGTTTTACCTCTTTTTCTTTTTTTCCCCTAGAACACAATTGGTAACAAAATTCTTACTTATAATAATTTTGGTCCTATGTTGAGGCATCTTCATTTTACTTTTATTAGCGATGAAGTACATCCTAAGTGTTATAGTACACTTTGTCTGTTAATCATCTTTGCATTTCTTTAATCTTATGAAGATATAATTTGAGTGTTTGTGGGCTATTAACTAGACATAAGAGTAACATAATTTTTTGGCTGTGTCCAGCTTTCCTTTAAAGTGCTCACCTTGATTTATAGGAACAACACAAAAGAACTGGTGTTATTGTCAGGGTATTAGATGTAAGGGCCGAACAGTTGGAAGGTTGATGCAAGAAATGCTGATGTAACAGGAAGCTGATGCAAGATTGAGTCAGCATTTGGTATTGCCCCTTTAAGAAGAAGTCTACAGAAAACTCCCCTTTAACAGGTGGTTATCTAAGGAAGCCATTAGAGGGTATTCCTTCCTTGTTCCTTGCTGTTTGTTCATTGTGATCAGTTAAGAGAAGCAGAGTTCTCTGTGAAGTAGTAAGATATTTGCTACCACATATATTGTATATATTCTGTAGATAAACCACTGTTTAATGTCTAAGTCTCTGTGTGCTGTATTGTTGCTCCTGGGTTGTCTCATAAAAATAGTGGGAAAACTCTGACTATGCTGCGAACACACTGACAGTTATATTGTTAGACTACTGGTCCATCTGCCAATCTGGTTATCAGTGATTTACGGGCAATAATTCTTCAGGCTTCCATCCTGAAGTTTTTTCAACCCTAGTTAATAATTCTGAAGATTGAACCATAAACATTCTGCAGAAGAAACATGCTTGCCACTAAGCTGTAACTTCTTTCAATGTCTCTTGTATGACTTTGTCTCAGAATGTTTCCTTAGATTATTCTCCATGGCCTATTTCTTCTTTATGGCTGCATGATACCATAGATCAGAAGTGTCAAACTCAAGGCCTGGGAGCCAGATCAGGCCCATGAGATGCTTAGAACTGGCTCCTGGAAACAGCAAAGGACTGGCCTGCAGTGCTGCTGCCAGCAAAAATGAAGCTCAGCTCGAGCTCCATTTTTGTTGACAGAGGGTTGCAGGAAGTTGTCACAAGCTGAAAATGGAACTCAGCCATTCCCCCCCCCCCTGCTTCCCTCGAAGTCAAACACAACCTTGATGCAGCCCTCAATGAGTTTGACACCCCCACTATAGATGTTGCTATGTTCAAGAATTATTGAACAGATCATAGACTGTGCATGAAACAAAGGAGGAGAGAAGGTGACTCCCTTATTAATATTTTCATGTTTTAGTTGTGCTTTTATAATTTCTAATTCTTTTAAAATAATTACCATAAAATGGCTTTAATTAATTATTATCTTACTTATTTGTGTTTTAATGGGTTGTTGTAAGCTGCCCAGAGTCACTTTCCATACAGATTGTGGATTGGTTGTAACAATATAATATGACACAAGATAAAACAAAATATTCTGCATTGACTCTTGTGTTAGCCTCCAGGTTAATTTATATTTTAAAAACATGTAGAAGTGGTGTCAAGTAATGAAGAAAATATATTCCAGTTCTTATTTATGGATATAGCTGATTTATAAGACAAGTAAGTGGCCTGGAAACAATAATACTGCTCAAACAAAATACTGGTTCAAACATTTAAATTTTCTCAGCCAGCATTATCATGATAGGCAGTATTTGAGTCAAAAGTCAAGAGTTGTTTTTGGTTCATTTAGCCGTCTTCAGCTAAAGTCTAGAGATCTTTTACAAATAAAGGCTAGCTTGCATGTTTATGGAATTTTGCCATAAGGTTTGTGAGTTTTTTTTTCTTTTGTGCTATGTACATACATACCCATTGCAATTCCCTTTGGGATAAATAATGTTATCAAAAAGAAATAATAAGCAAAATAAATTAATGACAGGAGGTAAGAAGAAACAAGAGGAAAACTCAACTAAAAAAATTAGTTTCCTCAATTTTATTCATTATTCTTCTCTATACCTTTCTACCCTTGCAAAACATTCTTACTTTTATCAAACTCATACAACAATTCATATATTGCGATTTGTTCTTTAAACTTGTTGCCTTTTTTTGAAGATCTAATCAACTGAACCCCACTGTAATTTTGTGGTCTCTCCATTCCTTTAACTAAAAAGACTTGAGACCTATTATTGTGTTGAATTTTTCTTATTGTTGAGCTTTAAGAATTTAACTGCAACATTTACAATTTTTATTAGGCATGAATTTGCTGCAAAAGTGAGATAAGAATAAATAAATAAATAAATAAATAAAATAGCAAACTAAGGCAGCTTAGAACAAACCCACAACTGCTGCATCTTCTAATAACAATATTATTTATTGATCAAAGAGATTAATGTATGATCTTTATTCATATATGGATAACCTCAGACACAAATGCTGGAATTAAGCTTGTGTTCATACAGTAGGTAGGATTCATGTCATATAGTTACTACTACCCCTAGATTAAGGAGTGCCTGTTAGATAATCAGTGAAAAGCAAAAATGCCTTGGTTATTTTGGGAGCAGTTATCATCCCAGCTTTCTTTGCTAGCTAGTTTCTTTTCAATAGATAAATAAGATGGTCCAAAAGGGTCAAGACTTGCCTTCTCAGTTTGCTTTATTCACACAGGTTTTCATCCCTGTGGGGAGAGGAGAAGGATGAAAACCACATGCGTGTGCGCGCGCGTGCACACACACACACAGAGAGAGAGAGAGAATAAAGAAACCTCAGTTTGCAAGTCAATTTAGCCTCAGATTGTTTCTGACCCTAACACTAAATAGATATTATTTCTGTGCACATTAATCTTACCCTTGACCTAGTTATATATGAACAGGGCCTTATAGTAAAATGACATCGATATAAACTTCCATTCAGCCAAACATTCACGTGAGGTCATCCAGGATTTCATCCTAACCTTTGCTTCCCATACGTCAACATTATCTTGAAGACTAGCCACAAACCAACCAAATCCATAGCTTGATTTAGGGTAGTGTACTGCTTCAGACTGGATCTCTAAGAAATGTTTGAAGCCCACCAGAATCAAAAGATAGCTCTAATCTTAAAGCAGATGCACCTTTTCCTAGAATTTCTCTCCTCCTTTATACATGAATGGCATGTCAGTTTCACTGGACATTGAGAAGGCAATATTTGCAGAGCAAATGTTTATATCTTATTCTTCTAACTATAAATAAAAATTCTTCAAACAGGGAAGAGGAAAATTAATGGGGAAAATCAAATGGGGAAGAGGAAAATCTCCTTCAGGAAAACAGGCAAGATAAGAGCTAGCATGAAGCCCTGTAAACTAGATGAAACAATTAAAACCCAGACTTAACAATTATCTATGACATCAGCACTGTAACCATTTAAATGCCTGTGCCTTTACAAGATGCTATTATGGGATGGGCCATTACTCCTATGTAATGTAGCTGTACTGCACTCAATGAGATAGGTCATGTCATAGAGATGATACTTTTTGCCTCTTTGAAGGGTAGAAGGGTAGATGAGATTATTTAAACTGTTGGGTTGGCTTTTTTCCCCCTCACTCATTTCCAAAGCCATCTCTTCTACTTTCAGAAACTAGAAAAGATGTATGTACATAAACTTTGGGCCACTGGATATTCTGGAAAAAGCTCAGAAAAGATGTCAGGCAATGCCTCAACTTGTACATTAGAGAAAATTGTCAATTAGCTGGAAGTGGAGCAAGCAACCACATAGGTTAGCTGGCTACTTGTTGCTGGCTTCTCTATAGGTAATTCTTGATTTATAATTGAGCCCAACATTTCTGTTGCTAAGCAAGACAGTTGTTAAGTGAGTTTTGCCCCATTTTATGACTTGCCACAGTTGTTAAGTTAGGAACATGGACGGTCGTTTGCTTGTCAGAAAATCACAAAAGGTGATTACATGGCTCCAGGACACTGCAACTGCCATAAATACATGCCAGCTGCCAAGTGCCCAAATTTTGATCAGGTGACCATGGGTATGCTGAAACAGTTGTAAATGTGAAAAATAGTCATGTCCTTTTTTTTCAGTGCCATTGTAACTTTGAACGGTCACTAAATGAATGGTTGTAAGTCAAGTACCTGTAATGAATTTCTATCAAATTGTAACTGTTTCTAAATTAGCAACAATTGTATATAACAGAACATATAATTTTCTGCAGATTTATTTTTTATTTTTTTAGGGCATTGTTCTTTTTTACAGTCATTAAATGAACACCATTGTATCCCTTAACAAAAAAGAGAAAACTTATTCATGCCCATGTAGAAGTGCAACCCTGGGTTAGTGTGTCAAAAGAATTATAAACCAATTGTACAAAGACTCTTCCCTTTTTGCATCTCTGTTTGCAAACAAAAAATAACGAGGCTAAAAGCTTGGTAATCTAATTTGCTTCTGGCTAAATCCAAAGTGCTAATAAATATTTATTTAAGCCCCCAAAGGCTTGGATCTGAATCAGTTAATAGAGTGCCTTCCGCTGCCTGATTCCAACTGTTCAGTAAAGTCATCTGGAGAATTCGGTCACAGCTGCCATAGATCATCAGATGGTGGTTTAGTTTTCTATAGTTACTCCTTATTTATATAAGTGGACTGATACCTTTGGTTTTCTTTAAGGAATTTAAAAAAAAAACAAAGGGATCAGTAGTGGAATTCAATTTTTTTTACTACCGGTTTTGTGTGTGTGGGTTGGTAGGAGTGGCTGGGGGGGGGTGTCATGTGACTGGGTGGGCAGTTTCTGTAAGCAGGGTAATGAAGATTAGGCTAGAAACAACACCATAATGTTTTTTTCCTGCCTTCCTTACAGGATTAACCATACATTGAAAAAAACAAAAGTAGATTTCTTCTAACAACTGGTTCTCTGAATTTCATAGAAAAGTTACTACCGGTTCTAGTGAACCTGCTGAATTTTACTTCTGCAAGTGATTAAGAAGTCATTAAAATTAAATTTTGTTTCCAGGCTGACAGATGTTTTAATTATTTTTAAATATTTTGATAAATTAGTGTTATATGAATATGTGTCACAGTTAAAGTTTGTTTTAAATGTC